>ML388667.1:0-75710 GCA_005239525.1 Nicotiana knightiana
TTACTTGTCGACCACGTACACTTGCGTGTGCATTGGGAAATCAACCAACAAGTTTTTGGCGTACCGAACACCGGATGGGAAACAAAAAAAAAAAAAAGTTTTGGTTAGTAATATGCTCTAAGAATCCAAGATTGGAGAGAGAAAATGAGTAATGAAATGACGTGAGGTCAATAAAAAAAGATGAAAACAACGAAAGATCAATATTCAAATATTAACTAGACAAAAAAATTAAAGATTCTTCTCAATAGTAGGTTGGAAATACCTGGGAGTAGTTAGGGATAATAGTAGCGTCTTTGTCACTGATTACTAAAGCGTCAAGAAGTTCGGCTTTCTCCTTTCTGTTGGCAAAAATAACCTGCTTTTATAGTATTTTGTTACTAAAAATCATGGTATAAAAATGAAAATGTAGTTTATAAACACTGATAATATAAAGAATTTGTACACAAGAACAACATGCTTTAACTGGTTTATAGCTAGCAGAATATTAATAACTTTAAAGTTTATCAATTACGTACCAAATTAAGTTTATCAATAATATAAATACCTGCTATTGTACGCAATAATTATTGCATTCAGTTACTTTTATGTTTTGGTTGGCTCATGTATCTCTAACGATGAATCAAAAAAATGCCAAAAGATATATAGTGCTTGATTTAACAGATGTCCTTAGTACTTTATACACCAAATAAAGTTATTTGTTCACTTTTGACATTTTTTGCGACATCAACTTTGACTTTGACTCTTAAATCTTATTCTTTTGGGGCTGCTTTTACCACTTCCCCTCGCCTCAAATGTTACATGCATGTCATTGATCATCACATAGATTCATGCACAACAATAACAATTCATTAAAATTTTAGACGTGGGATCTGGGAGAGTAGTGTGTACGCAGACCTTTATCTCTACCTATGAAGATAGAGAGACTGTTTCCGTAAAACCCTCGGCTCAAGAACGTAAAAACAAATGGAGCAATAAAGCAACAATAGCAACAACAATGTAATAAAACAGTGTAAGCAAAGAATACAACGAATAATGACAGAGATCTAAGGAAATGAAACAACAAGAATAGTGCCAATCTCACTGCTAATACTGACATTCCGTATATAAACAAGGAACTAGGAATAGGAAGGTACCCGACTAGTACAACTACTACTAGTAAGACAAGGAAACTCTAGACTGTCTATCAACCCACCACCCTAATTTTCGACTTCCGATCCACATATTTTTATCGAGGGTCATATCCTTGGTAAGATCAGATAGATTCATGTAGCTTAGCATAATTTTTACAATAATGTAGCTCATATTTTGAGATGTATATTATTAAGTAATTAAAAGTGTGTTACTTATCAACTTAATCTTTTAAACGAGCAGGTCACATTATTTCACATGGTATCAACACAGACAACACAAACAAAGATTTAAATTTAAGTCTCAGTAAATAAGATAGTCACACAATTCAATATAGTTGAGAGATAGAATATGACTTGTAATAAGTTAAAGAGGAACAACGTACCTCTAGAAAATCCCTGTAGAAAAATTCAGGCAACCATGGCAACTTATGAGAACCAATAGATAGAAGCACTTTAACTCCAGAGACAGTTTTGGGCAAAAGAAAATCAGGCCAACTTGTGAACCCAATATTCTTCAACGAAGCATTGCTAATAGACTCAGTCAACTCAATAACCGTACTTGACATAACCATAGATTCAACCATGTGAGGATACAATTGAGCCAACTTGAACCCAACCATTCCTCCATAACTGAGTCCAACTAGAGAAAACTTTTCCACTCCAAGCTTCATCATTCCCTTTGCTAAACATTCTGCCTATAATATAATTTCATGTCTTTGTCCAATGAGAAAGAAAATCAAAAAAAGACTGCAATTTAACTTTAAGATGATATAATCACACGATTTAGCACCCGTTTGCCCATAGATTTTGGGTATATTTTTTTGGAAAACACTTATTTGTTCATGCAACACGATAAGTGTTTGAATTTTTTTTTTCAAGTTCCTAAAAACTGATTTATGGTAAAATTTCAAGTTTTTTCAAATAAAATACATGTGCACACACAACTTTAACTATCAAAATTTTTATTTCTAACACAACTTTAATTTTTTTTTTTAAGTTTTAACTAAATCTATATCCAAACGCTAACTTAATACCTGAAAATTCGTTGACCGTTCGGGACGATCAGTGAAGGAATCTCCAAAGAAAAGTAGGTCAGGGACGTAGATAGCAAAATCAGCACCTGAAATTCTTAAGGAAAGCACTTGAAAAAGCCAAGTCAAAATTCCAGTGGTAGCAAATCCATGAATAAATACAACAGCAGGCTTAGGTTTATAATTTAGTAATTTGTTGTTTGGGTTATGGTAATAAATGGTTTCAGTTGGAATCCAAAAATGCATGATAGTTCCTGGTTCTATTTCCACCATTTGGGATGTCATTCCAACAGCTTTCAATACACCATGAATTATTGGTTTTATCACTGTAAATACATTTCCCATTCTCTCAAACTCTTGATTTCTCCCTTTTCTCTAGAGGAATTGGAATTATTACTAAGATGATAGCTGTGAGTTTTATGGCCAATTAGCGGTATACACGACAAGATATATACTATATCTGTAATACTGTAGGCTAGGCTGGCTAGAAATAATATTATACACGTATTCTTGACGGCAAGCCTTATCTTTTTAATGTTCATTGTCTTATTATTTATCACGATAGAAAGACTAGAATCATTTTAATTATAACCCATTCTTCACGAGGGTTGACCTACTTTTTTCAAATTAAATTTATTATATTATTCTATTATATGGCGATCCTTCATCAGATCTGAAATTATTATTAATAAAAAATAAAAAAAAGAACTTTGATGATACGAAAATATCCCATGAAACTCGCACGCACGTACTTGTAACAAATTGAAAAGTTTAAGGACCACTTTAGTAATAGATTTTATCAAAATAAATTTGAGTTTTACTTGACAAATACATATTTGACCATAGAGTTTACTTACATTTTGGCAAATCCCAAAAGAGCCCCACACTTTGTATTTTATAAAAGAACCTGCAATTTATTATTTTGTAACAATGTTGATTCGTCTTCTTGGTCATCAGATAGTGTATCGTGTAGTTCATTATAAAAATGATAATTTTTATATTCAGGACTATAGTTTGCGATAATATAATGAATATTATTGATAATGGTACTGTTGGGTATTTGTAATAGTTTTTAGAACTTGTGGATATAAGTCATGTTTCATGTTTTTTCAAAATAAATTAGGGAAATATATTGTGAAAACTGATGTCCAAACACTTTTTTTTTTCAAATCAAACTTCACCCAAAATCAAAATTTTCAAACAAATTTGAGAATCTATGGCCAAACGCTAGCTTTATTAAAGAATTTTTGAATTGTATTTATGAAATGAAACTGAGAGAGGTACTATTTAGCTAGAATCGATCAGAGGATGATCCAATATTTGAATTTATGAGTTCTAAAACTACACAGATAAAATATATTCAGTAAAATTTTTAACACAAGTATAAAATACTGGCCAAAACTAATAATTTCTGTAAACTCTTAGCTAAAACCCATTTCCCATGAAATGACGGAAGATAAAGAACTGACAATATTATTAGTATTACACTATTTAGAATTATCACTCCAAGTAAATTAATCTATGTGGTCTACTTTTATGAATGCCCTGTGTGCAATGTGCTAAATCCGGAAATTCAAATTATCAATTCGAAATGTGCTAAATTCAATCCGATCGACCGATGCGCAGTCCTTGAAGAAACTAGTAACATATCTTTAAAAAGCCTACACAAATGATGGTGAAAGCCAACTCTCACTTACTCCGCCTAATTAATGGTAGATGATTATAGGGGTGGATTCGGGGGAAGAGGGTTTCCCAGAAAATTACATACACTGTTTATATAAGCCAAAATCCCTTTTGATTTTGAATCCCCGTTAGGCCCCCAAATTTTGAGGAATAATATATTTATTATTTTTTTCACTTAGATAATAATGAAGTCTATAGATTAAAAAGAAAAAAACATGGAATCTTTAATGGAAAAATTATCTTTTTTTTAATAGTACAAAAATATTAGAATTTTAAACTAAATTACTCAAATCTTCATATTAGTACATAACATTTTTTGCATCAATATCCAAGGTAATACATTGGTATTATATGGCTAATATATCTTATTAATATAAATTAACCTTTACTATATTATTATTATTATTATTATTATTATTATTATTATTATTCTTATGTGTAAACGAAAAAAGGCAACATTATTATTTTTTTGTATATTTTTGCTCAACTAAAAATTTGATCAAACAGATCAACTTTTTAAAAAATGAATTTTTTTTCTAAAAAATATATTTTGACCTCTCAAAAACTTGACCAAACATTATAAATTTATATGCTAGGTTGACTAGTTCGTTCCAAAAATGACATCGTTACCAATTTAAAATTTATATTTCTATTTTGCTTTACAAAGACATGTGCTCTGTAAATGAGATTAATGGTCCTTTGGGCGACTATTGTGATATGGGAGCAATACATACTTGTGTCTTTGGCAAGAGATTTTAGGCAAGAGTACCCATACGTACATTCATTTACCTTCAATTCAGACTTATGGAGTCATAACCACACATTAAATTGAGAAAAATTACACTTTCTAATTACACCAATTCATGCATGAGAAAGATAACCAGCGAATTTGCTGCCACTACAAATTAAAACAGAAGTTAACAGAAGTTTAATTAGAGTTGAAGAAATTCTATCTTTTAAATGTTGGAAAATAATTTTCTTAGACGGGCGACATGTAATTCAGCGGAGGTAGTGGAAGAAGTGGTAATGGTGTAGTGGATCGATTGGAGAAGAGTCTCTACTATTCATTTTTGCTTTGTGTCATGGCCAGCTTCAGGATCAAAACATCTTCTTTTTCTTTCAACCTATTTAACTTCGTTTGTAGGTTCGCGCATCGTCCATTTCTATTATCCCGGCCGGTGTCAAGAAGAGGTTTCGATGATCATTCAAGATCTCCGCACGCTTCACATTTGGGCGGTGCATCAAACGAAGTCGTATATTCTGATGACCCAAAGGGTCATCTTGTATTTTAGGACTTTATTCCACGCTTATCAGCCTTAAAAATCTTATAATTTTCCACCTCAATTTGCGTACGCAGTCCGGACGTAATTCCGGAAAGTTTTTATGTGAAAAATAGAAGAAATAATAATATTTGGAAATTTAAAATGATTTTACTTGACCTTGTTCAACGTTTTGAGCAAACGGATCCGGACTCGTGTTCCGACGGTCCCGGTGATTCCGTAATAAAATATGGGATCTGGGCGTATGCCCGGAATCAAATTCCGAGGCCCATAGTCCGAGAAATGAATTTTTGACTAAAATTGAATTTCATAAAATTAATGGTTTTAAAGTATGTGATTTATGCATGATTTTGATGGTATCGGGCTCGTATATTGGTTCCAGAGCCCGGTACAGGTCCGTTATAATATCTAAATAATGTCTGTGAAATTTGGTGAGAAACGGAGTTTATATGACGTGATTCGGACCATCGATTGAGAAAATAGAAACTTTAAGTGTTCTTGAGAATTTCATTGATTTTGATGCTAAATCCGTAGTTTTAGGTGTTATTTTAGAAATTTGATCGCACGAGCAAGTCCGTATGATGTTTATAGACTTGTGTTCATCTTTAGTTTGGAGCCTCGAGGGCTCGGGTGGGTTTCAGATAGGCTACGGGATGTTTCGGACTTAGAGAATTCTGTTGTTGTTGCTGGTGCACAGGTGTTTTGTGCTTCGCGATCGCGAAGTGTAAACCAGGCTAAGGGGAAAATTCTTCTTCACGAATGTGAAGCACTGGGGGTGGTACCCTTCGCGAACGCGATGGTTAAGGGACCTGGGGGAGGGGATTCACGTTCTTCTATGCGAACGCTACCACTGGGTCATGAACGTGATGGCTTGGCGGGAGTTTCCTTACGCGAACGCATAGAAGGGCTCAAGAACACGAAGGCCTTAGGCCGCTATGTATCGCGATCGCGACAGGCCTCTCACGAACACGATGAAGGCCTGTCCAACGTATTAAAAACAGAACCAGCACGGGATTTGACCAAAATTTCATATCTTCTTCCATAGAACTCGACCTTGGGCGATTTGTGAAGTGGGAATTCAACACCAAATCATAGGTTCATGTTCTTAAGCTCATTCCTTTCAATTTCCATCAACACCCATTAGATTTCTAGGCCTAAATCTTGTTATGTAAGAGTAGAAATTAGGGATTTTAGGAGAACTGGGGATTTTATAATTTAGGAATTTAGACCTCGATTTGGGGTCGGATTCCAGAACTAATTGCATATTCGGGCTCGGGGGGTGAATGGTAAGCGAATTTTGGTCCGAACCTCGAGTTTGGACCAAGCGGATCAGGGATCGGATTTTAACTTTTTTTGGAAAACTTTTGGAAAATCAATAATTATTCATTAAAGTTGATTCCTTTAGCGATAAATGATGGTATTAAGCTATTTGTGACTAGATACGAGTGGGTTGGTGGTGAATTATAAGGGAAAAGTGGTACTTGAGCAGTGAGTGACCTACGAATCGAGGTAAGTGTTGTGTCTAACTTTGACTTGAGAGAATAGGTATTGTGTGATCATTTGCTACATGTTTTGTTGTTGAGTACGAGGTATAGATGAGGTGACGAGCACCTATGAGTTGTGGTCGAGTCTTAGCATGCGAGTGAAATTCCATTATTACAAATTTTGTAGTCCTAAATTCTATTATCCATGCTTATTATTGTTATTGAAATGTTGGGAGATTTATATCCTTTTCCACCGAGGTTTGATAAATTTGTGAATATTGATTCAAAGTGAGATGCTAAAATTGTGAAACTAATCATTTATGAAATATTTGTTTCTTGTGAAACTCCTCTCTATCCTTTGTTATTGAGTTATTTATATTGTGAGGAAGAGGTTAAAGCACGAAGGGTGATGCCGTGCATGATTTATTTATATTGTGAGGAAGAGAGTAAAAGCACGAAGGGTGATGCCGTGCATGATTTATTTATATTGTGAGGAAGAGAGTAAAAGCACGAAGGGTGATGCCGTGCATGATTTATTTATATTGTGAGGAAGAGAGTAAAAGCACAAAGGGTGATGCCGTGCAGTCTTAATTATTATTTGGTGAGGTTGAGAGTAAAAGTACGAAGGGTGATGCCGTGCAGTTTTCATTTACTATTTTAATTATTTAATTTGTTCACTAATTACTGTTTAATTCTGTCTTTTCGTTATTATCACTCTTATATCGAAAACCCCCACTGTATGTCCCCTTCCCATTATCTGCTGTTATTTCCACTAGCATGATTATTCTGTTCAGGTTATATGTGGTTGTCATGTCCTAGCCTCGTCACTACTTCGCCGAGGTTAGGCTCAACAGTTACCAGTACATGGGGTCGATTGTACTGATACTGCACTCTACACTTTCAGTGTAGATTCAGGTATCGGTCCGAGCTGACTCTGAGATCGTAGCTGGCATTGGGTAGGAGACCTGAGGTAGATATGCTGACGTCCGCAGATTCCTGGAGTCCCCTCCTTGATTTTCATTTACTGCTTTCTTTAGTTTTCATAAACAATTGTACTTCTTCATTTCAGCCAAATATTAGTAGTTAATCTTAGTAGTCTATGAATTGTGACACCAGACCCTGGGTAGCTAGACATATAGATTTCGCATGCACAGTATTATTATGCAAGTTTCGTATCTTATTTTACTTATTATGCTTTGAGTTGTAGTAGTTCTCAGTATTTTGTAAGATTATTAAGTTGCAAACTTCTAATGTTGGCTTGCCTAGCAAATGCAGCGGTAAACGCCAACACGGTCCCGACGGTTGGAATTCGGGTCATGACAAGTTGGTATCAGGGACCTAGATTGCTTAGGTCTCACAATTCACGGACAAGCTTGGTAGAGTCTGGGGGATCGGTACGGAGACGTCTGTACTTATCTCCCAGAGGCTATGAAGTTAGGAACAAGTTCACTTTTATTCAACTCTGTCGTGCGATTCTTGTTACACCAATATTGGTTGAACTCTTCTATTCTTATTCTCTCACATATGGCGAGCACATGTACCACTTCTTCCGCTGATCAGCAGCCGGATCCTCCAGCAGCAGCTCCTACGAGGGGCAGAGTCCGAGGCCGAGGCAGGGGCAGGGGCAGGGCTCAGCCCAGGGCCCGAGCAGCAGCTCTAGCTGCGGAGCCTCAAGTAGAGTTCGATGAGGAGGCTCCAGCTCAGACCATTTCGGCAAGACCAGCTCAGGTCCCAGAGGGGTTTATTGCTACCCCGGTACTTCAAGATGCCTTGGTCCGATTAGTGGGCCTTATGGAGAGTGTGGCCCTAACTGGCGCATTCCCCATGGCACCAGCCGTATCTCAGGTTGGAGGAGGAGCCCAGAATCCTGCCACCCACACTCGGGAGCAGGTGGCTCCCCAGTTTCAGACCCCAGCAGCCCATCCAGTTGGGGTAGTTCAGCCGGTTGCTGCAGCACCACCTGTTGATGGGACAACTATGTCCTCCGATGTTTTGTGGAGATTGGATAGGTTTATCAAGCTTTTCCCAGTTCATTTCAACCGTGCCACTTCAGAGGACCCCTAGGAGTACCTTGATATCTGCCATGAGGTTCTTCGGAACATGGGTATATTGGAGACCAATGGGGTCGCCTTTGCTATTTTCTAGATGACTGGTTCCGCCAAGAAATGATGGAGAGATTATCTATTGATTAGACCAGCTGGGGCTCCTGCTCTTACTTGGGATAAGTTCTCGCATCCCTTCTTGGAGAAGTTTCTGCCTATTACTATGAGAGAGGAGCGCCGCCATTAGTTTGAGCGTCTCCAGCAGGGCAGCATGACTATTACTCAGTATGAGACCCGGTTCGTAGATTTGACCCGTCATGCTATTCTTCTGCTCCCCATAGAGAGAGAGAGAGAGAGGGTTAGAAAACTTATTGATGGTCTTGCTCAGCCTATCAGATTACAGATGGCTAAGGAGACGGGGAACGAGATCTCTTTCCAGGATGCGGCCAATGTGGCCCGGCGAGTTGAGATGGTTCTTGGATTGGGAGGTCAGGGGTCAGACAAGAGACCTCGCCATTCCGGTGGATTCAGCGGTGCCTCATCTGGAGGCAGGGGTACTTATGGTAGAGGCCATCCTTCCAGGCCATTTCATTCAGCACTTCAGGCATCCCATGGTGCCCCAGGTAGTTGTGGCCATTATATGCCTTATTCTAATCAGCCAGCTCCTATCAGTGCACCTTCTCATCAGAGTTTTCGGGGTGGTTATTCAGGTCGACAGGGTTAGTTTGTCGGCCAACAGTCTCAGCACCCAAAGTCTTGTTATACTTGTGGTGATCCGAGGCACATTGCTAGGTATTGCCCTCGTGCGTCGAGTAGTTCTCAGTACTAGGGTTCTCGTGCCATGGTTCCGGCACCAGTTGCCGCACCGCCTGCCCAGCCAGCCAGAGGCAGGGGTTAGGTAGCCAGATGTAGGGTCCATATTGTTAGAGGTGGAGGTAAGCCCGCTAGAGGTGGAGGCCCGCCTGTCAGAGGTCATCCTAGAGACATGGTTCAGGGTGGTAGGGCCCAGCCCCGATGTTATGCCTTCCCGGCCAGACTTGAGGCTGAGTCCTCTGATGCTGTTATCACAAGTACTATTTCAGTTTGCAGTAGAGATGCTTCAGTTCTATTTGATCTGGGGTCTAATTACTCCTATGTGTCATATTATTTTGCGTCATATTTGGTTGTTCCCCATGGTTATTTGAGCGCTCCTGTATATGTGTCCATGCCTGTAGGGGATGCTATTGTCGTAGATCGTGTATATTGCTCATGTGTGGTTGTTATTGGGGGTCTTGAGACTAGTGTAGACCTTTTTCTCCTCGATATGGTTTATTTTGATGTCATATTAGGTATGGATTGGCTGTCACCTTATTAAGTTATCTTGGACTGTCATGCCAAGAAAGTGACCTTAGCCTTGCCGAGGTTGCCTCGATAAAAGTGGAGAGAGACTCCTGGCCATTCTTCTAGCAGAGTTATTTCTTATATGAAGGCTCGGCGTATGGTCGAGAAGGTTGTTTGGCCTATTTGGCTTATGTTTGTGATTCTAGTGCTGAGGTCCCTTCTATGTATTTGGTGCCCGTTGTTCGTGAGTTTCCTGAGGTAGTTCCTACAGACCTGTCAGGGATTCCACCTGACAGGGATATTGACTTTTGCATTGCTGTGGCTACAGGCACTCAACCTATTTTCTATTCCGCCATACCGGATAACCCACCAGAGTTGAAAGAATTGAAGGAACAATTGCAGGATTTGCTTGATAAGAGCTTCATTAGACCTAGTGTCTCGCCCTGTGCGCCTGTTTTGTTCGTGAAGAAGAAGGACGGATCTATGAGGATGTGTATAAATTATCGACAATTAAACAAAGTCACTATCAAAAAAAAGTATCTATTTCCAAGGATTGATGATTTGTTTGATCACCTTCAGGGTGCCAGGGTGTGTTTAAAGATTGATTTGAGATCGGTTTACCATCAGTTGAGGATTAGGGCATCTGATTTCTCTAAGACAGCTTTTCGGATGCGGTATGGGCACTATGAGTTTCTAGTGATGTCCTTTGGGTTGACATCACCAAAAGAGGTTTCGATGATCATTCAAGATCCCCGCAGGCTTCACATTTGGGTGGTGCATCAAACGAAGTTGTATATTGTGATGACCCAAGGGGTAATATTGTGTTTTAGGACAAGCACGCTTATCAGCCTTAAAAATCTTATATATTTCCTCCTTGATTTGCGTCCGCAGTCCAGGCGTAATTCCGGAAAGCATTTTTATGAAAAATAGAAGAAATAATAATATTTGGAAATTTTAAATGATTTTAGTCTACTTTGGCCAACGTTTTGAGCAAATGGAGCCTGACCCGTGTTCCGATGGTCTCGGTGGGTCCGTAATAAAATATGGGATCTGGGCGTATGCCCGAAATCAAATTCCGAGGTCCATAGCCCGAGAAATGAATTTTTGACTAAAATTGAATTTCAGAAAATTTATGGTTTTAAAGTATGTGATTTATGCCTGATTTTGATGGTATCGGGCCCGTATTTTGGTTCCGTAGCCCGTTGTAGGTTCGTTATAATATCTAAACCATGTCTGTGAAATTTGGTGAGAAACGGAGTTTATATGACGTGATTCGGACCCTCGGTTGAGAAAATAGAAACTTTAAGCGTTCTTGAGAATTTCATTGATTTTGATGCTAAATCCGTAGTTTTAGGTGTTATTTTAGCGTTTTGATCACACGAGAAAGTCCGTATGATGTTTATAGACTTGTTTGCATGTTTGGTTTGGAGCCTCGAGGGCTCGGGTGGGTTTCGGATAGGCTAAGGGATGTTTCGGACTTAGAGAATTCTGTTGTTTTTGTTGTTGCTAGTGCACAGGTGTTTTGTGCTTCGCGATCGCAAAAGCCTCTCTCGCGATCGCGAAGTGTAAACCAGGCTGAGGGGAAAATTGTTCTTCGCGAATGCGAAGTACTGGTCGTGAACTCGAAGCACTAGGGGGTGGTACCCTTCGCGAACGCGATGGTTAAGGGACCTGGGAGAGGGGATTCACGTTCTTCTATGCGAATGCGACCACTGGGTCGTGAACGTGATGGCTTGGGGGGAGTTTCCTTACGCGAATGCATAGAAGGGCTCACGAACACGAAGGCCTTAGGCCGCTGTGTATCGCGATCGCGACAGGCTTCTCGCGAACGCGATGAAGGTCTGTTCAACTTATTAAAAACAGAACCAATTTTGACCAAAATTTCATACCTTCTTCCATAGAACTCGACCTTGGGCGATTTTTGAAGTGGGAATTCAACACCAAATCATAGGTTCGTGTTATTAAACTCATTCCTTTCATCTTCCATCAACACCCATTAGATTTCTAGGCCTAAATCTTGTTATGTAAGGGTAGAAATTAGGAATTTTAGGAGAATTGGGGATTTTATAAATTTTGGAATTTAGACCTCAATTTGGGGTCGGATTCCGGAACTAATTGCATATTCGGGCTCGGGGGTGAATGGTAAACGAATTTTGGTCCGAAACTCGAGTTTGGACCAAGCGGGCCCGGGGTCGGATTTTAATTTATTTTGGGATAATTTTGGAAAATCTGTATTCATTAAAGTTGATTCCTTTAGCGATAAATGATGGTATTAAGCTATTTGTGACTAGATACGAGTGGGTTGGGTGTGAATTCTAAGGGAATAGCGGTATTTGAGTAGTGAGTGGCCTACGAATCCAGGTAAGTGTTGTGTCTAACTTTGTCTTGAGGGAATAGGTATTGTGTGGTTATTTGTTGCATGTTTTGATATTGTGTACGAGGTATAGGTGTGGTGACGAGCACCTATGTGTTGTGGTTAAGTCTTATCATGCGAGTGAAATTCCATTATTACAAACTTTTTAGTCCTTAATCCTATTATCCATGCTTATTGTTGTTATTGAAATGTTGGGAGATTTATATCCCGTTCCACCGAGGTTTGATAAATTTGTGAATATTGATTCAAAGTTGAGATGTTAAAATTGTGAAACTAATCATTTATGAAATATTGGTTTCTTGTGAAACTCCTCTTTATCCGTTGTTATTGATTTATTTATATTGTGAGTAAGAGTGTAAAGCACGAAGGGTGATGCCGTGCATGATTTATTTATATTGTGAGGAAGAGAGTAAAAGCACGGAGGGTGATTCCGTGCATGATTTATTTATATTGTGAGGAAGAGAGTAAAAGCACGAAGGGTGATGCCGTGCAGTCTTAATTATTATTTGGTGAGGTTGAGAGTAAAAGTACGAAGGGTGATGCCGTGCAGTTTTCATTTACTATTTTAATTATTTAATTTGTTCACTAATTATTGTTTAATTCTGTCTTTTCGTTATTCTCACTCTTATATGGAAAACCCCCACTGTATGTCCCCTTCCCATTATCTGTTATTTTATTTCCATAGTTGTTGTTATTTCCACTAGCATGATTATTCTATTCAGGTTATATGTGGGTGTCATGTCCTAGCCTCGTCACTACTTCGCCGAGGTTAGGCTCAACAGTTACCAGTACATGGGTTCGATTGTACTGATACTGCACTCTACACTTTCAGTGTAGATCCAGGTATCGGTCCGAGCTGACTCTGAGATCGTAGCTTGCATTGGGTAGGAGACCTGAGGTAGATATGCTGACGTCCGCAGATTCCTGGAGTCCCCTCCTTGATTTTCATTTACTGCTTTCTTTAGTTTTCATAAACAGTTGTACTTCTTCATTTCAGCCAAATATTAGTAGTTAATCTTAGTAGTCTATGAATTGTGACACCAGACCCTGGGTAGCTAGACATATAGATTTCGCATGCACAGTATTATTATGCAAGTTTTGTATCTTATTTTACTTATTATGCTTTGAGTTGTAGTAGTTCTCAGTATTTTGTAAGATTATTAAGTTGCAAACTTCTAATGTTGGCTTGCCTAGCAAATGCAGCGGTAAACGCCAACACGGTCCCGACGGTTGGAATTCGGGTCATGACAAGTTGGTATCAGGGCCCTAGATTGCTTAGGTCTCACAATTCACGGACAAGCTTGGTAGAGTCTGGGGGATCGGTACGGAGACGTCTGTACTTATCTCCCAGAGGCTATGAAGTTAGGAACAAGTTCACTTTTATTCAACTCTGTAGTGCGATTCGTGTTACACCAATATTGATTGAACTCTTCTATTCTTATTCTCTCGTAGATGGCGAGGACATGTACCACTTCTTCCGCTGATCAGCAGCCAGATCCTCTAGCAGCAGCTCCTACGAGGGGCAGAGGCCGAGGCCGAGGCAGAGGCAGGCCTTAGCTCAGGGCCCGAGCAGCAGCTCCAGCTGCGGAGCTTCAGGTAGAGTTCGACGAAGAGGCTCCAGCTTAGACCGTTCCAGCAGGACCAGCTCAGGTCCCAGAGGGGTTTATTGCTACCCCGGTACTTCAGGATGCCTTGGTCCGATTAGTGGGCCTTATGGAGAGTGTGGTCCAGACTGGCGCATTCCCTATGGCACCAGCCATATCTCAGGTTGGAGAAGGAGCCCAGACTCCTGCCAGCCACACTCCGGAGCAGGTGGCTCCCTGGTTTCAAACCCCAGTAGCCCATCCGGTTGGGCTAGTTCAGCCGGTTGCTGCAACACCGCCCGTTGATGGGACAACTATGTCCTCCGATGCTTTGTGGAGATTGGAAAGGTTTATCAAGATTTTCCCAGTTCATTTCAGAGGTGCCACTTCATAGGACCCCTAGGAGTACCTTGATAGCTGCCATGAGGTTCTTCGGAACATGGGTATATTGGAGACCAACGGGGTCGACTTTGCTGCTTTCTAGATGACTGGTTCCGCCAAGAAATGGTGGAGAGATTATCTATTGACTAGACCAGTTAGGTTGCCTGCTCTTACTTGGCATCAGTTCTCACAACTCTTCTTGGAGAAGTTTTTGCCTATTACTACGAGAGAGGAGTGCCGTCGTCAGTTTGAGCGTCTCCAGCAGGGCGACATGACTGTTACTCAGTATGAGACTTGGTTCGTGGATTTGGCTCGTCATGCTATTCTTCTGATCCCCACAGAGAGAGAGGTTTAGGAGATTTATTTAGTGTCTTACTCAGCTATCAGATTGCAAATGGATAAGGAGACGAGGAGCGAGATCTATTTCCAGGATGCGACCAATGTGGCCCGGCGAGTTGAGATGGTTCTTGGATTGGGAGGTCAGGGGTCAGACAAGAGACCTCGCCATTCCGGTGGATTCAAAGATGCCCCATATGGAGGGGGGAGGGGTACTTATGATAGAGTCCATCCTTCCAGGCCATTTCATCAGCACTTCAGGCATCCCATGGTGCCCCAGGTGGTCGTGGCCATTATATGCCTTATTCTGATCAGCTAGCTCTTATCAGTGCACCTTCTCTTCAGAGTTTTCAGGGTCAGTTTGCCGGCCAACAGTCTCAGCAGCCAAAGTATTGTTATAATTGTGGTGACCCGAGGCACATTTCTAGGTATTGCCTTCGTGAGTCTAGTAGTTCTCAGTACCAGGGTTCCCGTGCCATGGTTGCGGTACCAACTGCCACACCGCCTGCCCAGCCAACCAGAAGAAGGGGTTAGGTAGCCACAGGTAGGGGCAAGATTGTTAGAGGTGCAGGTCAGCCCGCTAGAGGTAGGGGCCCGTATGTCAGAGGTCGTCCTAGAGACATGGTTCAGGGTGGTAGGGCCCAGCCCCGATGTTATGCCTTCCCGGCCAGACTTGAGGCTGATTCCTCCAATGCTGTTATCACAGGTACTGTTTCAATTTGCAGTAGAGATGCTTCAGTTCTATTTGATCCGGGGTCTATGTACTCCTATGTGTCATCTTATTTTGTGTCATATTTGGTTGTGCCCCGTGATTCTTTGGGCGCCCTGTATATGTGTCCACGCTCCTATGGGATGCTATTGTTGTAGATCGTGTATATCACTCGTGTGTGGTCATTATTGGGGTTCTTGAGACCAGTTTAGACCTTTTACTCCTCGATATGGTTGATTTCGATGTTATATTGGGTATGGATTGGTTGTCACCTTATTATGCTATCATGGACTGTCATGCCAAGACACTGACCTTAGCCTTGCCGGGGTTGCCTCGATTAGAGTGGACAGAGACTCCTGGCCATTCTTCCAGCAGAGTTATTTCTTATATGAAGGCTCGGCATATGGTCGAGAAGGGTTGTTTGGCCTATTTGGCTTATGTTCGTGATTCTAGTGCTGAGGTCCCTTCTATGGATTTGGTGCCCGTTGTTCGTGAGTTTCCTGAGGTATTTCATGCAGACCTCCTGAGGATGCCACCCGATAGGGATATTGAATTTTGCATTGATGTGGCTTCGGACACTCAGTCCATTTCTATTCCGCCATACCGGATGGCCCCACCGGAGTTGAAAGACATCTACCAGCCTGTCCCCCAGCTCTAGGAGGCCGGGCAACTGGTGTTGTAATCATGGGTTGATAGATCTTCTGTACTGCCTTGCCCCGAAATCTGGGGCAGTATCTCCTCACATGGCCGAGGTCCATTCACTCGAAATAACCCCTCGGTGTAGTGACCTGTTGTTTGACCTTGATGGCCGGTAGGCTCACTAGAAGAAGCCTGAATAGACGGTGGGCCGTAAGAACTCTCTGGCATGGCTCTGAAATAGGGGCGTATTGGATCACCTCGAGGAGGTGGGGGTGCTGAATGCCCCTCCCAAACTAACCTCTGCCCCTAGCCGGGGCACCTCTAAACTCTCCAGAGTATCGGGTACTCTTATCTTGCTGCAACTGCTCTCTACCTCTCTGACGTTGACCTCAATCCTCCGAGCGATATCCACCACTAGCTGATAACCTGTGCCCATATCAACCCCCAGGCCATGCTAGCCTGAATAGTGGGGTGTAATCCTGCAACAAATCTCCGCACTCTCTCTGCCTCGGTAGGAAGTATAATAAGAGCATGGTGAGACAACTCGGAGAATCTCGCCTCATAATCAGTCACTGATATCTGAATCTGCTCAAACTGATGCCGCAACTCTTCCCTCTCGGAGGGTGGGATATACCTGTCCAAGATAAGCTGAGTGAACTGCTCCCTGGTAATAGGAGGAGAACCCGCTGGTCTGCCAAGAACATAAAACTACCACCATCTACGGGCCCTGCCCTCCAGCTGGAAAGTAGTGAAGTCAACCCCATGAGACTTCAATATCCCCATGTTGTGTAGTCTGTCCCTGCACCTATCAATGAAATCCTGAGCATCCTCATGACGCTCACCTTCGTAGACAGATGGGTGTAGCCTAGTCCATCTGTTCAATAACTTCTGCGGATCGCCGTCTGCAGCTGGTCTGGGCTCAGGTGCTACTGCTGCAACTAGCTGGGCCCCATCCCCGGGTAGTGCACCTAGAGTCTGATATACCTCAGTTGCATGTCCTGGGGCCTGGGCAGTAGGGGTTTGTGCTCCCCTTCCCACCTAAGATGTGGCAGGGTCCGCTGGAAATAAAGCAGTCTGGGTCATAGTATCCATGAACCGCATGATACGGCCCATAATCTCCTGGAAGCCCGGTGCTGTCATGAAATCTGTCGGGGCTGGATGTGCATCAGGCACCTCTCCCTGCTCCTCAATAATAGGATCCTCCACTAGATCCACCGGTGGTGCTACTGGAGCCACTCTGGGACGCCCTCGCCCCCTACCTTGGGTCGGTGCCCTCCCCCGGCCTCTGCCTCGGCCTCCACCAACAGGGGGAGCGGCTCCTCCAAGGTCTGGAACGTCGGTTATATGCGTCCTCACCATCTGTGAGAGAATAGAAGAACGAAATTTAGAATACCATCAATTGCACAATAAAGGATGAATAAAGAGTAGTTTTCTAACACCCTATATCCTCCCGAAGATAAATACAGACGTCTCCGTACCGATCCTCAAGAATCTATTAGGTTTGCCCATTACTTGTGAGACTATGTGAACCTAGTGCTCTGATACCATGTTGTCACGACCCAATTTCCAACTTAGGTCGCAATGGCGCCCAACACCGAGGTTAGGCAAGCCAACATTAATCAACTAATGGGTTTCATTTAGTTTACCAAAACATTTCCAACATTTACTTAGCTTAAATTTAAAACATTCGATGATAACGAGTAGTTTAGGCAATTTAAAGCTGACATGACCAAAAGAAGTCATAATTAAGTAATTACTTCCCAAAAGAATATTCTACTAATATGTGTGCCAGGAACTAGTGTCACAATTATATGGGCATCTAGTAGAATATACAAAAGAATATATCTATCCTACTGCTTGAAATAGAATAGACAGTCAAAAACAAAAGAGGAGACTCCATCACGCTGCTGAACGGCATCATAAGGGAGCAGCTCACCGTAGAATCTCGGCCAAATGTCAAGGATGCGCACCAGACGGGTAACCAGATGCACCTGCCTCAAACCCTGTACAGTAAAGTTTAGAAGTGTAGTATGAGTACATAAACAATATGTACCCAGTAAGTATTCAGTCTAACCTCGAAGAAGTAGTGACGAGGGGTCGACTTGACACTTACTAGGGCCAATAATGCTATAATCTAAGTGTTACGGTAAGCAGGTATAGCATGAATAACAAAGACAGTTTGAGAGCAACAAAGAGTAGACGGTCTTTCATAAGGGTCATGTCAAATCTCAGCCTCAACATGTAACAACTTGCATTTCAAAGCAATTAAATAATATAAATCAAGGAAAACTTCAAATAAATAACATGCGCATATCATGCCGAGGTCGTACGACCCGATTCAACATAATATTAAACTGTGCACTACCAGAGGGTCGGTTGGCGCGAACCATGGATGTATCTATTTACTGCCAAGGCGCTCAGCCCAATCCACAAATAGCAACTTATTTTCAAGAACACACAAATTTCCCATTTATGGTCAAATATTTCATACAACCCGTCATGTAAGTGAGTCAATCCTCATACAATCCTTTTTTATAAATCTTTAACATGATTCAAGTAATTACTTTGGCAAACAAGGACACAAATTCAAATATAGCATGATATTGGTCCTAAACTACCCGGACAATAACATATTAGTAGCTACGTACGGACTCTCGTCACTTCGTACGTACGTAGCCCCCCACAAATAGGTGCAAACATGTATTTAATTTACCTGCGGGGTTAATTCCTTCTTACAAGGTTAGAAATTAAACTTACCTCGTATCGAGCCTACCTCCAAATTCAAGAACGCGCTCAAACCTCTAAATTTGATGCCCAACAACTCGAAACTAGCCAAACATTACGTAAACTAATCAATCTATGCTCAAAAGTTCATAATTCCACCATTTAAGTGATTACCAAACTAATTTGCAAGATCCTAAAATTCACCTCCGAGCCACATGCTCGGATTCCGGAAATTCTTAAAGAAAGTTGTTACCCATAACCTTAGGATCAAGAATATATGATTTTTACTAGACTCCATAACCAATTTCGTGGTTAAATCTCATTTTTATCAAAACCCTAGGTTTTACTCTAAACCCATAATTTTCACTAATTTACATGTTATAATCTACCCATACACTATGTATTAAACTCACATTATGTAGGAATTACTTATCTCACAAAGCTAGGTGGAAATATCCCCTTTTGAAGCTCCCAAATCGCCCAAGTGTTGAGTGAAGTGAGTCAAAAATGACAAACTCCCATATTAAATTAAGGCCACTGCCTTTAGCGATTTTCGCATCTGGGACGCGTGGACCGCACCTGCGGTCTCGCTTCTGCGGATCATTGTTCGCATCTGCAGAAAGGGGGAGGACTGGCTAGGGTCGCAGTTGCAGATAGGTGAACGCACCTACGATTCCTCTTATGCGGAAAAGGGACCGCAACTACGAAACCTAGGCTCCGCTCTTGGGTCGTATCTGTGCAGCTTCGCCCGCACCTGCGGCTACCCAACCGCAGGTGCGGTCACACCAGAACTGGTGCACCAGCAGCTCATTTTGAGCTTGGACTCAACTCGTGCGACATTCGAATGGAATTCTGGGCCCCCGAGGCCCCTTCCAAACATACCAACAAGTTCTAAATCATAAAACGGACTCGCTCGAACCTTCGGAACACCCGAAACAACATTAAAACCAAGAATCACACCCTAAAACCAATTGAATAAAGCTTATGAATTTTAAGTTCTTCAATCTACTTCCAACATGCTGAAACGTACTTATACTACTCAGAATGATACCAATTTTGTGTGCAAGTCTTAAATGACATTATGGAACAATTCCCTGTCTCGATATTCTGTTTGGAACTCGATATCACCAAAACATGCCCCAAACCACATTTATAGAACTTCTAAAACTTCAAGAATCATATTTTCACTATTTGGTACCGAAACGCTCTCGGGTCATCCGAAGCCCATTCTGAACATACGCCCATGTCCGAAATCATCGTACGAATCTATTGGAACCGTCAAATCCCGATTCTGAGGTCGTTTACTAAAAATATTGATTGAAGTCAAACTTGGCCTTTTAAGCCAACCTTAAGGAACCAAGTGTTCCGATTCCAACCCAGACTCTTCCAAATGCCGAACCAACCATCCTCGCAAGTCATAAATCAATAAAAGCAAGTACGAGAAGTCTTATTTAGGAGTATGGGGTTCTAGAAAGCAAAATGAACCGTCGAGTCGTTACATCACAAATCATATCCTCACCCTTCATGATTGCTCCATACATATCAATTAAAATTTGGCTTGGTAGTCCTTACCCTAACATAAGGTATTTGAAGCTTGTCATTGTTTAATATTTTCCTACCTTCTGATTCCAATTCCCATAATGGTTGCACCTGAATCATATGTTCCTGATCCAATGTCAAGTTAGTTAAGTGATCTGTTAACTTGTTTCCTTCCCTCATCACATGCACAATCTGGAAAACACCTTTATCCATAAGAGTTTTGATTTCATCCACCTGATTAGCAATGCTCCAAGGTGGTTCCCATACCTCATCTAACACTTTCTTCATCAATAATGAATCAGTCTCAATTATACAAGTAGGAAACTGCATTTGAAGTATGTACCTGACTGCATCCAAAATGGCCTAAGCTTCAACAATGTTATTTGTTACCTCCTCCACAACATCTTCCTGGGCATATATAAGGTCTCCAATACCATCCCTAAGCAAATATCACTTTTAGTTTGATTAAGACTTTTACTATTTTATCCTTAATAATATTTTCTAATTTACAGAATACCTTTTCCATAACAAATGTCATAACTTTCTCTCATTCCATATTCGTCTTTTCTCTCTCTTTTTTTATTATATATTTTACAAATAAAATTTTAAATTTATAATATTTTGTAAAAAAAATTTAAGGGTATTTTAACAAAAGAACATTTTATTAGCATTTTTTTTCCAGATACATCAACTGCTTATTATCAGTCTCAAACACGTAACTGCTTTTTTATAAAAATCAATTTCAGCGCTTAAACGTATATTTCAACACTTCAGACTTATAAATCGTTTACAATCAGCTAACCCAAATGTGTTATGTGGCAAAACTCAAATTGCGAGTGTCAAACGTACTAATTTTAATCGTAAATTCAGACATAAAATTTTTAAAGTTAACTAAAATTTACATATTTAGAAGTGCGTAAAACACTATAACAATAACAACAAACCAGTATAATCCCATAAGGGTGAGAAGGGTGGTGTTTACGCAATCCTTGAGTAAAATTGGCTAAAATCCAAAATCCAAATATGTATTGAATTTGCTAAACCTTGTTTGATTTGGGTTAGGGATCAACAAAAGCTATTATAAATAGGGTGTATGCTCTTACTTTTTCTTTCAAATATCTATGCATATTCAGAAGCAAATCCATCTATCTCAACTTGGTTCTCTTAACAGACCTCTTAGATACAAACAAAATTAGTTATCTTTTGCGCACTGTCTGTTTACGAAACTAATTTGAAGTTTGTATCTTCTCTTCTTTGACTTAATTCCCTGTATTGGTAAAAATGAATATTATACGTGGAATTAATTATGTGGCTGACATGGCAAGACACGTGGATCACTAAAAAAGTGACAGCTGGAGAAGATCATTAAAAAAACATGAGACTCAGTAGATACGAGCAAATCACCCACGAGAAGAGAAGAAACGGTTGCTCGAGTCTCTTTAGCGATTTGAAGAGGCACCGATGGAATGAATCAAGACAACAAAAAGGGCAGATTCATTGATCTTCAATTAATGAGCATGGATGATTACAAACGTTACAGAATCTTCACGAAACAGTTACGATCACCAATTATAACGTATCATTAATATCATTAATGCTCATAATGACTCGATTATAAAAGGGAAAAGACATTGTACTTGAAGATCACTATATAAGGGAAAGAAATATTATCTGTACAGACATGTTTTGATTATTATTGGAATATAATTACTTTCTTGCGCTTTTTATTGATTACTTTGTCACTTCTTATTCTAGTTTCCTTTCTTGTTTCTGAGAGAGTATCAAATTTCTTGATTATTAGTAACCCGAATACTTCTAAAAATAGGCTTTGACTGAGAATCTAATTCTTTGGTTAAACAAATTGGTGCCGTTACCGGGAATCTGATAATCTTCTCTTACTTTCCAAATCACTCTCTCTCAACCGAATCATGTCGAATGTCAATGACAACAACCAGCAGGTGGAAAGAACTCCAGTTCCGTGACCTCAAGGAACCTCATGTAATTCGAGAGAAGCATCACCGGAAAGATCCACTACTCATAAAAATGAGCAACATGGAAATGAACAAACTGTTGAGAAGGATGTTGTGAAACAGTTAATTGCTGAGTACGTGAATGATGCTCTCCAGGCTTTCGTGAGGGGACTACCAGTTGTGCCACCCACACCTCCACCAAACAATATTGTAACTATGGAAATTCCACGATCAGGGTTGGCTAATTCTGGAAGCGGAGGAACTCCCAACGAGTCACGTGATGGGAGACCAGGTACGCCTAATAATTCTGATTTACAAACTTTAATACTAACATTGCAGAACATGTGAAAGAGAAAAACGACTGTATTGAGCAAATACCTGGCGTACCACCTGTGATCAAAGGAGTTGATATCGACAAATATTCACAACAACCATGGAAACGAAGTGCAGCTCCATTACCAACTCCCAAAAAGTTCAAAATGCCCGACATCCCAAATACGATGGAACGATCGATCCACATGACCACGCTACTACATTCACCACGGGAATAAAAGGCAACGAGCAGGAGATCGAATTTGTGCTGGTCAAAAATTTTGGGGAAACTCTTACCAAAGGAGCGCTAACATGGTACTCTCTTTTACCTGAAAATTCTATTGACTCTTTTGCTGAGCTTGCAGATCTATTTATAAAAGCACACTCGAGTGCACAAAAAGTTGAAAAGAGAATGGAGGATACATTTAAAGTAAAGTAAGGGGATACATAATTGCTTCGAGAATTTATAGACAGATTCCAACGTGAAAGAATGCTGCTACCAAGAGTACTTGATAATTGGGCAACCATGGCATTTGCAAGTAATTTAAACGAGAAAAGTTCATAAGCTACAAGGAGACTTAAAGAGAGCTTACGAGAATTCCCTTCCATAACATGGAATGATGTCTATAATAGGTACAATACCAAATTGCGGATCGAAGAAGATATCATAGCGTAATCAAGGGTCGAAGAAAAAACAAGTTCGAGGTGGTCAGAATCTGAGAAGAGGTTCGGTAAGAATAGGTAGAACCTTAAAAGGGACCTTCGGGGCGATAAGCTCGTTCCAAATTCGAAAACGAGCGGGCTGATCACAGATTCGCAAATAGAGATTCAGGTTCGTCATCGTCTAGATTCAGAAAGGATCGAGGCGAACGTAACAGAGATGCTAATACAAACACAAGGATTGGGGGCTACAACTTTAACGTGAGTACCTCCGAGTTGGTCGCTGTTTTAAGAAGCATGGAGGATAAGGTTCGATGGCCTAAAGAGATGAGATCAAATCCAAATAGAAAAAACTCAGATTTTTGGTCGCGAATTCCATAATGATCCCGGCCATAGAACATTAGACTGCGGATTATTACAAGGTGAGGTAGAACATTTATTGAAGCAGGGCTATCTGAAGGAATTGTTCAGCGAGAAAGGCAAGCAAGGTACATGAAAAATAGACAAGAACCCCCAAAACCTCCATCTCTAAAGAGGATAGTAAATGTGATAAATGGTGGAGAAGAAGTCAACGGCGTAACTTATACAGCCGCGAGAAAAACAACAAACTTCACAATAACTCACGGGAAGCGAACTCGTCAAACTCTAGATGACGACAACATAACATTTGATGATACAGATGCTGACGGATTAATGATTCCCCACAACGATGTACTGGTAATATATTTACTTATACATGATACTAATGTAAAGTGAGTTTTGATTGATCCAGGTAGCTCTGTGAATATCATTCTATTATGAGTGGTGGAAAAGATGTTGATAGGTGACCGTGTAGTTCCAAAATCACGTTCCCTATCTGGTTTTGATAACTCTAATGTTATTACAAAAGGGGAGATTGAGATAAGCACCTACACAGAAGGGGTCATCAAGGAAACAAAATTTCAAGCGATAGACACGGATATGGCCAATAATGTGATTCTTGGAAGGCCGTGGATTCACGATATGGATGTTGTGCCATGTAACGACCCGACATGTCGTTTTAAGAATTAACGCCCCGTTCAGCGACTTAAGGACTCGAGAAGCATCATAATATATATTATGACCCACGGGGGATGGTCGAGTTTGGTTTTCGGAAGATTCAAAATTAAATTGAAAGAACAATTCTCATTTTGAAGCTTGAAATGAAAAGAGTTGACCGAGTTTAACTTTTGAGCAAACGACTCCGGAATGGATTAGATGATGTTAGTAGCTTTGTATAGTGATTTCGGACTCCGGTGTGAGTCCGGAATTGGATTTGGAAATCTGTAGGACAATTCGACGCATTTTGGCGAAAGTTGGAAAATAGAAGATTTTGGAAAGTTCGACTAAAGGTTGAATTTTGATAACGAGGTCGAAATTCGATTCCGGAAATTGAAATAGCTCTATTACGTCATTTATGACTCGCGTGCAAAATTTGAAGTCATTAACCGGATTAATTTGATATGTTTCGGCGCAAAATATAGAAGTTGGAAGATATTCAAACTCATAATACGATTTCGTAATTTCTGCGTTGTTTGACGAGGTTTGAAGTCTTGACTAAGTTTGTATTATATTTTGGGACATGTTTGTATATTTGGTTAAGGTCCCGAAGGCTTCGGGTGGATTTCGGAAGGTTAACGGATCAACAAGGACTTGAAGAAAGCTGCTAGAAATTCTGTTTTTCTGGACAGCTACCATCATGATATTGCAAAATTCAAAACAAAAAAACAAATGAATTAGCAAGCAGAGGAATATCATCCAAAATTTTCTCATGATAGCTTCAGCTTCATCAACTTCACCAAGAGACTCCATCTGTTCTAGCAAGATTTTAATCTTCTCCTCCAAAACAGATAATTGCTCAGATTTTTCTGCTGATATTGGTGGAGGTGCGGGAGCTTCAACCTCCTGAGCAAGGCGTTCCCGACCACGCTAAACCTTCCTATCCAAGTCCATCACCTATAGGAAATTGGGATTTTTGTAAAAACTTTTCAAAACCGAAAATTCAAGATTTAGTGGGCGATTTGTTATTGGAATTCGATAAAATTGTATGGTTGAACTCATATCGAAATGGGTGTTCAGATTTCGTGAAAATTACGTCGGGTTTCGAGAGGCGGGTCCCGCGTTGACTTTGGTTGACTTTTTAGAATAAAATTTTAAGTCGGCGTTTTATTATCCTGAATTATTTAAGATGAATTTTAATGAAGCTATATAATTAATTTGGATAGATTTGAGCTGTCCGTGGGTTAATTCAAGCAAGAAGGCGATTTTAGAATATCGGCATAACTTCAAAAAAGTAAGTATCTTGCCTAATCTTGAGTGGGGGAATTACCCCTTAGGCATCAAGTCTTTTGTGCCTTTTGTAAAATGTGAAAATCCGTGTACGCGAGGTGACGAGTACGTACTCGGGCTTATATGTTCAAATTTTATTGGGTTAAAGTCTTAGGCATTATTGTATAGTAAATTGGATAATTGTTGGCATTTATTAAAATCATCTATTTGCCATGCCTAAATCCTTGTTTGTTGAATTTGTTTTTATATGACAATTTGATGTGATTGTTATTTGAATATTTATGTTAATTCCGTGAGTTTGTTGATTTGATATTCTCCTGGAAATAATTATATTATGGATTTTTTCATTTACAAATAATTAATTAAGTAAGTTTAAATTGAGGTATTAATATATTTATCGAAAAATTGGACTAAAGAAGGTGTCGTCTTATGTTGAGTTAATTTTTCATCTTGGTGTTGTTATCGAAGTTTTATATACTTTGTGTGGAGCCTTGTGCTATGAAATTAATTGATTTTGTTGTATCTTTGGAATTGGTTGTGGCCTATAGGCAATTTATAATGTAAATTGTTATTTTGTGTTGTCGTGGTGATATCCGTGTAAATTGTTGTGCGATTTGGGATTTCTGTTATGTGTCGGATAGGGGTGGCATTCCACTGTTGATATTATGTGGGTATAAGGGTGGCATTTCACTGTGGTTATCTGTTGGGATATTGTCTGGACGGAGCGAAAATGATGGCTATTAAACGGAGCGATAAGGGAGGCTAATATATGAGCGATAAGGGTGTCTATTATAAGAGTGATAAGGGTGGCTATAGGAGAGATAATGGTAGATATTGTCAGGGATGATATGTGGTGATGTGGAGGATATTGTGTCGGTGATTCGTGTGTGATATTGTGATTTTCCGGTGACTTCTTTTATGTATTATGCAATTTACCTTATAAATTCAGTAAATTTGATAATTGTTAGATATATGTTGAAATTATTAGCATGTGGGTGTTTCCGAGCGGATTATGATATGGGCACGAGGTGCCGGCGAAATATGATGATTTTATTATTGGCACGAGAATTGTCTCTGCGTTGTGATAAAAATATGGATACGAGGTGTGGTGAAAATATGAAAATGGGTTGAGACCCGTGCTACGAAAGATATGAAAGTGGGTTGAGACCCGTATTTTATGATTATGAAATGAGGAGTCACATGGCGACTTTTATTTGAAAGAATTATATTCACAATATTTATTTGGAAGGGATCTCACTCAAGATATTATTTGAAAGAATTGTATTTGAAAGATATTTATTTGAAGGGAGTATATTCGAAATTATATTTATTGTAAAGTATTATATCCTAAAGATTATTATTTGAAAAACTTATATAGAAAGAATTAAATTTGAAGGACTTGATTAATTGGTTGTACTTGTATTCATTAATTGTTGAGCAATATTTATGGTGTTCTTGTTGCCCTGCATTTATGTCACAAGTTGATTATTGTAGCCATCACTGCTATTTGTTTTCTATTATTTTTGTATGCTATATTATATAGGTTATTTGACTAGTGAGTGTCTTGATTATACTTCGTCACTACTCCACCGAGGTTAGTCTTGATACTTAGTGGGTACCGACTGTGGTATACTCATACTACACTTCTGCACATTTTTGTGCAGAGCCAGGTATTGGAGATATTGGATTCAAGCAAAGTTTGAGCGTGATCACAAGGACTTAAGGTAGAGCTGCTTGGTCGTCGCAGTCCATTGGAGTCTTTACATTTTTATCGTACTGTTAATTTCTTATTCGAACAATATTGTATATTCGGTCTTCGAGATCATTCCATGTATTCAGTTAGAGTTCGTGATTCATTATTACTAGTCTTGGGAGTTTGTTTGAATTTTTCCGCCGTTAGTTTTGACACTCATTACTATTTTTTATTTCTTGTGATAAAAAATGGCTTTAATTGTAATTATAATCGGCTTACTTAAATCTTGAGACTAAGCGTCATCGCGGCGCCTGTAATGAGATTTTGGATCGTGACAGTTGGTATCAGAGCTCTAGGTATAGATTTTACGAGTCACGAACGAGTTTTGTTTGTTCAATGAATGAAACTTTTGATATTTCACATGTTATTATGCAGGTTTTGATAAGCCCATCGCTGGAGTTATATCCAGAAGAAAAAGAAGTATTCGTGCACATTAGTTGATGATTCTAAGAGAATTCTTGAAGCATAAAACTCCTTGTTCTCATTAGCCACTCAATAAATTCAAGGTAAATCTTGTAAATAGTTGACGTGAGTTGTATATGTTTAAGTATATGAAAGTAGCCACTCAGTAGGTAAAATTTTCATTTATATGAATCTCCATTTTAATCATTAAATCATATTATAACAGGTTGGTTATTTGTATTTGACTAGCTTTTGGATGAGTGCTATGTTTCAATTTGTTTAGCTTTAAAACTGTTCTGCTCTACTAAATTGAACTTTTGAGATTTTCTAACAATATGGGGCATACGCCCGTGCACAACACGGGCATTCTCATCTAGTATTATTATAAAAGCACGAATAATAGTATTGGTATACAAAAATATCCTTGAATTATCGAAGTTTATTTCTACTGGCGAAGGCCATAATTGTCATTACAACAAAGGGTTACTAAATAGGGAGTTATCCGAGTAAAACATATAGTTTGTAAAGAGTTCTTATCAAACTGCACGTTATTCTTCCCTTGAAACATTAGGCTAGAAATTTAGGAGCCACTAATTTGTTTAATTTCATTAAAAAGAAACACCTTAATCAAGTACTCTTTTTTCAGCTGAAAATACGTCTAATAAAGCATGTACTTTCAATTAAGAATTAGGACTATCATCTATCAAAAAGGAATTAGATAGATTTTCAAACACAATTAATAAAAAAATGATCTATTCATTTGACTGTTCATTATTTTCTTTGCTTCTAATAATTTGCAAACCACAAGGCTATATACACTACAATGATATGATGAATTCAAATAGTCTAATATACAAAACAATACCAATTATATCATAGACGGCAATGTGAAACGCAAAGAACTTGGCACTCACTTGATTCAGAAAAGAAATATAAAAAAAAAGTGCAAGACGAAAACATAAATTTCATTATCTGTCAGACTCTGCAATTTCGTCTATTTTTGAATTTCTATATAGTAAGAAAGTTGTTTTGTTATATACAAAACTATCCTTAGAATACCGACAAACTATTATTAAATTAAAAGAAAGAACTTGCTTTTGGGATTACTTGATCCTATTAGTTATTAATTTCTTTATAATTGGACTTAAATGTTGAGGAGCCTCATGGTCATGGGTGGAGGAAAACGTAATCACAAATATAGATATGCTTTGAATTTTTTTTTAAAAACTTTGGATTTAAAGAAAACAGAAGTGCCTTAAAATTTGGTGGATCCGTGATATGCCATGGAAATGTTATAAAAGCAACAACAACAACAACAAATCCAGTATGTTCCCACCAGATGAAGTTTGGGGAGGGTAGTCTGTACGCAGACTTTACCCCTACCTAACAGATAGAGAAACTGTTCTCAATAGACCCTCGGCTCAAGAAGGGTAATAAGAAGAAGTGGATTGCAAGAAACAAAGAAAGAGGGAAGAGGTGTTAGATTGAGCCATGCATCGAGTATCACTGCTCCATTCTTAAGGACGAAGGAATCAGTTGAATTGAAGAAGAAGAGAAGAGTCGATTTTTTCATATATGCAAATAAGCAGAGGAACATCTATATATACACACACGCACGTACACCTCACGTGTTTTCTAACTAACTCCTTTTAACACTAACAAACTCTTTTAACAACCTTTAACAACTAACTAATTATACACTGATCCCAGCTAACAAACTCTGTTCTTGCATTCTATTACTCCCCCTCAAGCTGGAGGGTGGAAGACATCGAGCACTTCTAGCTTGGACAGAAGAAGATGATGTTGATTAACACCTAATCCTTTTGTAAGAAGATCGGCAAGCTGAGACTGTGTAGCAATATAGTTAGTTTCAATGAGTCCTTCTTTCACCTTTTCTCTAACGAAATGATAATCAATGTATGTGTTTGGTACGCTCATGAAAAGTGGGATTGGCCGCAATTTGGATGGCTGCTTTGCTGTCACAATGTAGCTGAATTGGTTTGGAGATGATCACTCCCAGGTCTTGAAGCAATCCAACGAGTCATACGATCTCTGCAACACTAGCTGCCATACTTCGATATTCTACCTCAGCTGAGCTTCGACTAACTGTTGGTTTATTCTTTGTCTTCCAAGAGATTAAATAGTCTCCTAGCTTAATGACATAGCCTGTGACATATTGCTAGTGTTAGGGAAAGCTGCCCAATCAGAGTCACAGTAGGCAGTTAATTTAGTGATTGGCTTTTGACTCAGAAAAATCCCCAAGCCAAGACTGCCTTTAATATATCTCACTACCCTTAAAGTTGCTTCCCAGTGTGATCTCTTGGGCTGCCATGAATTGACTCAGTACTTGTACAGTGAAGCAAATGTCTGGCCATGTGATGGTAAGATAAATCAGCATACCAACCAGTTTCTGATAACTTGACACATCGTCCAGTATGGGATCATTGGTTGTTCCAGATAGTTTGTCAAATTCAACTGTTGTGAGCCTTGTATTTGCTTCAATTGGTGTTGAAGATGGTTTGGCTCCACTAAGTCCCACATCTGAGATCAGTTCTAAGGCATACTTTCTTTGATTGAGGAGTATGCCTTGCTTGGACCTCAATGTTTCAATCCCTAAGAAATATTTGAGTTCTCCAAGATCCTTGACTTTGAAATTGCTGTTCAGAGTTTGTTTAGCATCTTCAATGAGCTTCTTACTGTTCCCAGTAATAAGAAGGTCATCAACATAGATTAGAATAATCACTACGTTGTCTTCCTCTTTCCTAGTGAACATCGAGTGGTCATGTGGACTTTGACAGTATCCTGCAGCTCCATATAGACCTCTTCATATAAATCACCTTGAAGAAAGGCATTATTGACATCCATTTGGTAAAGACACCAATCCTATGAGGTTGTTACACTAATAACTGTTCTGACTGTTACCATCTTAGCAACGGGGGAGAAGGTCTCATGATAGTTTAAACCTTCTCTTTGTGTGTATCCCTTTGCTACTAGGCGTGCCTTGTACTTGTCTATCTCACCATTTGCCTTATACTTGATCTTATAGATCCACTTTGACCCTATGGTTTTCTTTCCATCAGGCAGTGGAACCAGCTCCCAAGTCTTGTTGCTTTCTAGTGCATCAATCTCCTGTTGCATGGCTATAATCCAATTGTGATCTTGCGAAGCTTCCTTGAATGACCTAGGTTAAGTGGATATAGAGAATGATCCCAAGTAAGCTTGGTAGTTGGGCTGAAGATGAGCGTAGGTCACATAATTGGATATGGGATATGAGCAGTGTGCCTTTAATTTTCCAGTAGTGATGTAGTCCCTTAGCCATATTGGTGGTCTAATTGTTCTGCATGGTCTCTCATGAGTGTAATCCTGAACTGTATGTTGTGGAAGTGTTTCAGTAGCTAAATCATCTGCATGTTATAACTGTTCTTGATCTGATTCAGGGCTTGGATGATCTTCAATCTCCTGCTGGTGATCTCCTCCATTGTTGTCACAATAGGTGAATTTTCCACAACAGGTGCAGTATCTCCTGATCCATGAAGTGAGTCAGCATGTTCTAGTGATGTTCATGCATTCTGTGGATGTGGATTATGAGCTTTCCTTATAGGTAATTGAGTAACACCTGCATCAGTATTATCTTTAAACAAGAGAAAATCAGTCAGTTCATCTGTATGTCCAGTATTGAAAGGAAATATAGATTCATTGAACTGGACATCCCTGCTAATGAACATTTGATGATCTTCAAGATCATACAACTTGTAACCTTTTTGTGTTTCTGAGTACCCCATAAAGACTGTCTTCCTAGCCCTTGATGTGAACTTATCACCTTTAGGTAACCTGCATGTATAGCAAAGACACCCAAAAATTCTTAGACGAGACAGTTGAGGTAACTTTCCATACAACAGCCCAAAAGGTGTGTCTCCTTGCAATACTTTTGATGGCAGTCTGTTGATCAAATACACAGCAGTTTTGACACATTCACCCCAAAACTTTATAGTCATTGAACTCTGAAATGCCAAGGCTCTAGCTACCTCTAGTATGTGTCTGTGCTTTCTCTCCACAACTCCATTTTGTTGTGGAGTGTATGAACATCTGCTTTGATGTATTATGCCACAAGAAGATAACAATTCATTACATTTTGAGTTAAAGAACTCGCTACCATTGTCTGATCTGAGAACCTTAACAGTTTAATCAAACTGATTCTTTATTAAGGCAAGGAAGTTTTTCAATACTACAATCACTTCACATTTAGATTGAATTAGACATATCCAGGTGTATCTAGTGTAGTCATCTACTATGGTAACAAAATAGTGTCTTTTATCATATGTAGGTCTTCTATATGGACCCCATACATCTAGATGCATCAATTGAAAAACACAGTCTGTTTTACTGCTACTAACAGGAAACTTTAGTCTACTTTGCTTTGCCAAGGGGCAGATTTCACAGCAGTTTAACAGCTCAGTATCTATTCTATTTTTGACTTCTGCAACATATTTCATAGCTCCAATGGATGGATGTCCAAGTCTCCAATGTCATAGACTTCCACAGTCCTCATCCTTGTGCACTACTGCTCCAGCTGTAGATTTTATTGCTTCCTGTAGAATGTATAACCCTTCCTTTTCTTTACCAATCCCCAGAACCTTCCCATTAAAGAGTCCCTGAAACACACAAAAATCAGGAAAGAACAATGCCACACAACAAAGTTGTTTGGTTATCTTGGACACTGAAAGCAGGTTAAATTTAAATTTTGGTACATGTAGAACATTTTCAAGTTTGTATTTCCCCAAAATTACTGCATTTCCTATGCTTGTGATTTCTGCTCTACCACATGTAGGAACTTGTACTCTACTATTACTTTGATCTCTCAATGTTTTAAAAGTGGTTAATAATTCTCTGTATGATGTAATGTGGTGAGATGCCCCTGTATCTATTATCCACTCACAAGCAGAATCATTGGATAACAGTGAGGTCATACCTGCCATGTTACCTGCAATGTTATCTGAGTTATCACTAGACATTGGTTTGTTCAACATGTCCCGTATTTGCTTGTACTGCTGCTCAGTGAAGAAGTGACCTGTCCCTCTGGTGACTTCATGTTCTTTCCTGCAACTGTTGAATTAGCAAAAGGTATGAATCCACTAGGTTGTGATCCTTTTTTTCTTGCTCTTGAAATCCTGTGGGTAACCAACAATTTTGTAGCAATTCTCCTTCAAATGTCCTTTATAACCACAATGCTCACAAATTATACCAGGTTTCCTAGGCTTGAAACCTTGGTAAGCTTTTCCTTCTATCATAGTTAATGGCTCCTTGTTAACATCGACCACACCTAACAGTCTTTGGCTCTCTTCCTATGAAACTGTTGCATATGCTTCACTCACAGAAACTATAGGTCTCCTTGCCAATAGACTACTTCTCAGATTGCTGTAGGACTCATTTAGTCCCATAAGGAACTGAATCTCTGTGATCTTAAATGAACTACATAAGGCAGTGATTCCTCACAGTCACAAGAAGGAAGTGGAGCTAAAACATCTAGTTCGTCCCAACAATCCTTCATTTTTGAGTAATAAGAAGTAACTGAATATGTTCCTTGCCTAAGTGTAGCAATCTCAGTCCAGAGATGGAAAATTCTGGTTAAATTCGATCTATCAAATCTCTCTTCAAATTCACTCTATACCTTCTTAGCATTGGATGCGTACACAATGCTGGTCATCAATTCTGTTGCAACGGTGCTTCCTATCCATGACAGAACTATGGCGTTGCACTTCTCCCATTGTTCTGCCAATTCTCCTCTATACATGCTTTTAACACACGTTCCATCTACAAAACCTAGTTTTCCTTTGCCTCGAAGCGCCAATTTCATAGCTCTGCTCCATAAAGCGTAATTATCCGGTCCAATGAGCTTTAGCGAGATTAGAACAAGTCCAGGTGCATCTCCTGCTTGGAGATATAGAGGATGATTATGATCGAGTGAAGAGATCTCACTACCTGCCATTTTTGCTGAAATCGAGCTTCGCAAATTTCTGCAACTTTGTTAGAAAATCACACAAGTTGAGCTTTGTGTTTTTTTCTGCAAATCTCGATCCTTGTTCAGTGCATGAATTCTCTTCAATCTACCCGCTCTGATACCATGTTGGATTGAGCCATGCATCGAGTATCACTGGTCCATTCTTAAGGACGAAGGAATCAGTTGATTTGAAGAAGAAGAGAAGAGTCGGTTTTTTCATATATGCAAATAAGCAGAGGAACATCTATGTATACACACACGCACGTGCACCTCACGTGTTTTCTAACTAACTTCTTTTAACACTAACAAACTCTTTTAACAACCTTTAACAGCTAACTAATTATACACTGATCCCGGCTAACAAACTCTGTTCTTGCATTCCATTAAGAGGGGAAAAAAAGGAGAGATAAATAATAAGTAGTACCAAATACTAGCAACAAGGGATACAATACCTGGGGCGAACAAAACCACATAACGTAATAAAAATCTAAGAATATGAAGGGACATGCGTGCTACTAAGACTATCAGTGAGCAACTAAAAACTACTCACTAACCTTCTACCTTAATCCTCGACCTCTACACCCTCTTATCAAGGATCATGTCCTCAGTAAGCTGAAGCAGCGCCATGTCCTGTCTAATCACCTCTCCCCAGTAATTCTTAGGCCTACCTCGACCTCTTCTCAAACTCACCATGGCCAACCTCTCACACCTCCTAACAGGGGCATCAGTGCTTCTTCTCTTAACATGTCCGAACCATCTCAGCCTCGACTCCCGCATCTTATCCTCCACGGAGGCTACTCTCACTTTGTCTCGGATAACTTCATTCTTAATCTTATCTCTCCTGGTACACCCACACATCCATCTCAACATTCTCACGTCTGCTACTTTTATCTTGTGCACGTGGGAGTTCTTGACTGGCCAACACTCAGCTCCATACAGCATAGTCGGTCGAACTACCACTCTATAAAACTTGTCCTTAAGTCTTGGCGGCACGTTTTTATCACATAAAACACCGGAAGCGAGCCTCAACTTCATCCATCCCGCTCTGATGCGATGTGAGACATTTTCGTCAATCTCTCTGTTACCTTGGATACAATAGACCCGAGATACTTAAAACTCGCTCTCTTGGGGATAACTTGAGCATCAAGCTTTACCTCAACGTCTGCTTCATGGGTCCCATCACAGAATTTGCACTCCAAGTATTCTGTTTTGGTTCTACTCAATTTGGTTCTAACCTTTATAAATGTTATAAAAGCACCAATTAATTTTGTTTCGAAAAATTAAAAGAGAATCAAACGAAGAGACGACGATTATCATCTAACCGCAACTGTGGATGTGTTCTTGATGTGCCGATTGTTTTACTTCCGCACTCAATTTAACTAGAAATAGACTGCTTCTTTTTAGGTAGTTGTCCACAAGATTTGTTTCTAAATAGTAAGCTAATTTTAATATTTAAAACCTATTATAATTAATCAATTTAAACATTATAATTAATAAGTCTTAATCTAAAAATGACTTCTGTTGCATGAATCAGTAAGGCTGAACTAAAGTAAATTCTTGCATCACAAAAAAAATATAGCATTAACGTGATTTAACAACTTTTAATCTCAAACAATGTGATTTCAAAATTTTTAGTTTCATTTTATCCTTTGGTTACGTCAAAACTTTATTAATGACTTTGTTTACACTATATGTTATCTTTTGTTATTTTTTATTTAAGGAAATGGTTATTAAAATTTGTATATGTCTATAATTTTAGAATATATATACAATTCAAAGTTTATTATTTCGGTACGCATTATACTTTTTAACTAAATTTATTCGTGCATCACACGAACGTAGAGACTAGTATAAATAAAAGAGGGAATTGAAAAGATGATGTGGCATATCTCATAGTGTAGGAATCCTATTTATCATTTTTATCATTTTTTTGATTTTTTTTTCCTTTTCAAACCATTTATCTTATTTTGAAAGTCTAAATTTAAAATCATTTATCTTCTTATGAAAAGTTATTTGTTGAGGAAAATCTATATATCTATCATCTATGTGTTATTGTAACGATCCGACCGGTCGTTTTGAGCTCTAGCGTGTCGTTCGGCAGTTTGAGGCTATGATCAGCTTCACTTCAGGTATTATGACTTGTGCGCATGGTCGGAATTGAATTTCGGGATGTTTGGAATTGGTTTGGAAAGAAAATTCTCATTTAGGAAGCTTTAAGTCGAAAGAATTGACCAAGGTCTAATTTATGAGTATACAAACTCGGAATCGAGATTTGAAGGTTCCATCAGGTTCATATGATGATTTGGACTTGGGCGTATGTCCGGATCGAGTTGTGGATGACCCACAAGACTTTCAGCGCCTATTGTGGAAGTCGACATTTTTAGAAGAATTTCATAAATTTGGATTGAGGTGTATTTCAATGTTATCGAAGTCCTTTGGGATTCCGAGTCTGGGAATAGTTCCGTATGGTGATTTTGGTATTGGGAGCACTTTCGGAAGTGGAATTGGAGGTCTGTAGGTCATTTCAGGATCATTTGGCTAAAGTTAGAAGTTTGAAGGTTTTTGGGAAGTTTTGGCCGGAAGTGGACTTTTTGATATCGGGGTCGGATTCCGATTCTGGAAGTTGGAGTAGGTCCATAATGTTGAGTGGGACCTGTATGCAAAATTTTAGTTAATCGGACGTGATTTGATAGGTTTCGGCATCGAATGTAGAAATTGGAATTTCTTAGTTTCATTAGACTCGAATTGGGGTGTGATTCGTGTTTTAGCATTGTTTGATGTGACTTGAGGCCTCGACTAAGTCCGTGATATGTTTTGAGACTTCTTGGTATGTTTGGCCGGGGTCCCAAGGGGCTCGGGTGAGTTTGGTGGTGGTTTCAGACCATTTCTAAGCCATTTTTAGTTGTTGGTTTTTGGCTTCAGCAGTGTGCTATGCCCTTTGTGTCTAGTTTTCAGAAAATCAAATCATTTACCATTTGGGGTTTTTTCCAAAGAGTTATGGTTGATACACTACAACATGTCCGGGAAGAGTATGGAAATCGCATCGTGTTGCATAGGGCTGAATTTGGCAGATTATATATCATAATCTATAAGGAATTGGGAAATGATAAAAGAATAAAAGTTATATCCCTTGGTGTATAGTTTTCAAAAAGTCAAACCATTTGATATTGGGAGTTTTGTACAAAAGGTTATGACCATTATACTAGAGGTTTTCGGGAAGAGCTGGGCATTTGTTCTTCGCGATCGCGAAGGACAAATTTTGGGCTGAGAAAAGTTGTGCTTCGCGATCGCAGAGCATTTTCCGCCATCGTAAGTAAATACCTGGGCAGAAGTTATATATCGAGGTTTTGGCTATTTTTAGCATATATGGAGCTATGGAGCTCGGATTGAAGCGATTTTTGAGGCAATTTTCACCATATGGAATGGGATAAGTGCGTTATTCACAATTTTGAGTTTAATACATGAGTATATATAGATTAGAACATGGAAATTAGTGGAAATTATGACTTTTTTGTAGAAGACCTAGAAATTGGTATTTTTGGATTTTGACCACAAAATTGGACATGGAATTGAGAATAAAATATATGTTTGAGTTTGTAATGTTATGGGTAATCTTTATCTTCGAAAAAATTCGGAATCCAGGCAGGTGGGCCCGAGGATAATTTTTATTGACTTTTCGATCGGGGTTAGAAATTGTTATAAATTGGATTATAATGGGTATTTCAGCATATATTAACAGGTTTGCATAATTATTGGCTAGTTTTGGAGCGTTGTGCATCGATTTGAGTCAACGAAAGGGCTTGGAAGCCGGTTATGGAACTTTGGAGCGAGGTAAGTCTCCTTTCTAACCTTGTAAAAGGGAAATTTCCCCATAGATGAACTTATATAATATGTGGTTATTTGTGGGGGACTATGTACGCACGAAGTGACGAGATTCCGTACGCAGTTACTATTCCTGTTATGTTCAGGTAGTTTTAGTCTTACACCATGCTTTGTAGACACTATTAATTGATTATATCCACTATTTGTATTGGATGTGAATTCATTTCAAGATTTTAAGAATTCGAAGGTTTCAAGTAAGTTATCATTTTTAAATGGATTTGAGGAAAAACATTTTATGTTTATATGTAACCGCTTCGCAATTATATTCCGCGAGCGGGGTGATCCTTTCCACTACTCTCATGGGAGTGGGTCGCTCGCTTCGGCAGGTTATTAGATGCCTCTATTGTTCGCGTCGTTCAACCCTCCGGTAGTGCACATTTTATTATTTTGTTGGATCGGGCTGTACGACCTCGGCATTTATTTGCGCATGCTATTTGCTTGGTACTTTCTTTGATTTGAACTGCTTAAATGTCTTGAGATATAAGTTGTTATCTGAGATGACGGAAACTAAAAATTTTAATTATGAAAGAAGTTGTCCCTTCCTGTTGTTATCTGTTATTTAATCATGATATCCATGCTTAGCGTCACATTTAATTATATTAATTTGACCACTAGTAAGTGTCGAAGTCGACCTCTCGTCACTACTTCTTCGAGGTTAGACGGGATACTTACTGGGTACACGTTGTTTTTGCACTCATACTATACTTGCTGTGCATTTTGTTTCACAGGCACATGTATGTCTAATGACCTAGTTTGGCGCAGCGACATGGTTGATATGGAGACTTAGGTGAGTTGCACTCTTGAGACGACTCGTAGCCAGCAGAGTCTCCTTCAGAGTATTGTATTGTACTTTCTCTACTGTCTAATTGTACTCTGGATGGTTATTGTATTACTTTTTACTTCCTAGAAATTGCTCATGCGCTTGTGACACCAGGTTCTGAGATGTACATGGTATTAGTTAGTATTGAAAATTGGTTAAAGATATTATTATTTACTCGGTGAAGTTCATTATTTATTGATAAATGCAAGAAAAAGAAATGATTTCAAAAATATTAAAATGAGAATTTAATTAACTATTTAGTGTTGGTTTGCCTGATAGTGGTGTCCGGCGTCATCACGACCTTTAATGGATTTTGGATCATGACAACATGGTATCAGTGCTAGGTTCCCTTAGGTCATACGAGTCATGAGCAATTCTAGTAGAGTCTTGCGGATCGGTATGGAGACATATGTGTTGAGATTCTGCGTAGCGATGGTGTTATGCGAGCAGGATGGCTCGTGAGATTCAGATCATATATCGCACCTCAGTTGTGCTTGAGTTTTGTAGCTAATGGCGCTACATGTCTCCCCAAGGGTGGTATTGTGCACTTAGCATTGCTTGTGACGGATATTCAGTATTTTGTAGTAATGAGCAATTTAGCTCGGTGTGTATCTCCTTATGTGAATTTTATGTGTGGATCGGGTGGCACGCCGCCACGAGTATGTTGTTTGGATCGGGTTGCACGCCGCAACGCTGTGATGTTGAGTACGGTTTTCCATATTCTGTTTTTATGTGTGTTGTTTCCCATTTTCTGAGGAAAGTTCATAATAGTGTGTGAGTTGAGTAGTTCCTTCCAGGGTTTGTTTTCCTTATGTATCACATTCAAGTTTGTAGCTTATTGGCACGTCGTGGCATCATGTGAGACTTTTGGGCATGTCTGGGGTGGCTCATTTACTGGGTGAGAAGAGATTAATGGATCTAGGATCAGTGCAATCGGATTATATGAAGTATATTAGAGAGCAAACACCATTAATTTGTTCAGGATGAGGTGATGGTTCTCGTCAGGGGTATAGACTCAATGATTTGTTGACTCGGCAGTTGATTATGAATTCTATACATCTCTTTCGTCGTGGCGGTCATGAAAAGGTTGGGGCAAGATATATATAGGTCATGAGATGCATTGGGAGCATTAGATTCGTGGAATTTCCGCTATAATGACCAGAGAATATTATTATGGTCCTGTGAAGGAAGTGGCACAAGGTGTGGATTCAGCAAAGGTATGCAGTCATGTTCTGGTACATCCTGTAGTGATTGATACGGTGTTCGTATGTTGGAATCAGGCTTGGTAGAGGATTTCAGACATTGGAGTTGGGCTATAAGGCTTTTACCTAAATAAAAGAGGATATCTTCAGATTGGACCGAGCTAAGGTGCTCAACTGAGTTGTGGTAGCATGGGGAGGGGCGCGAAGTGTTAAATAGTGATTTTGGAAAACTCCAGCGCAGTTCTTAGCATGTTCGAGGACGAATGTATATTTAAGTGGGAGAGAATGTAACAATCCGACCGATCGTTTTGAGCTCTAGTGCGTCGTTCGGCAGTTTGAGGTCATGAGCATCTTCGCTTAGGTGCTATGACTTGTGCGCATGGTTCGAATTGAATTTCAGGAAGTTTGGAATTGTTTTCGAAAGAAAATTCTCATTTAGGAAGCTTAAAGTTGAAAGAATTGACCGAGGTCTAATTTATGAGTAAACGACCTCGGAATCGGGATTTGAAGGTTTCAGCAGGTTCGTATGATGATTTGGACTTGGGCGTATGTCCGGATCGGATTGTGGATGACCCACGAGCGTTTCAGCGCCTATTGTGGAAGTCAACATTTTTGGAAGAATTTCATAAATTTGGGTTGATGTGTATTTCAATGTTATCGATGTCCGTTTGGGATTACGAGTCTGGGAATATCTCCGTATGGTGATTTTGGTATTGGGAGCGCGTTCAGAAGTGGAATTGGAGGTCCGTAGGTCATTTCGGGGTCATTTGGCTAAAGTTAGAAGTTTGAAGGTTTTTGGGAAGTTTTGGCCGGAAGTGAACTTTTTGATATCGGGGTCGGATTTCGATTCTGGAAGTTGGAGTAGGTCTGTAATGTCGAGTGTGACCTGCGTGCAAAATTTGAGGTTAATCGGACGTGATTTGATAGGTTTCGGCATCAAATGTAGAAATTAGAATTCCTTAGTTTCATTAGACTCGAATTGGGCTGTGATTTGTGTTTTTACCGTTGTTTAATGTGATTTGAGGCCTCGACTAAGTCCGTGATATGTTTTGAGACTTGTTGGCATGTTCGGACGGGGTCCCGAGGGGCTCGGGTGAGTTTGGTGGTGGTTTCAGACCATTTCTAGGCTATTTTTAGCTGCTGATTTTTGGCTACAGCAGTGTGCTTCGCGATCGCGTAGATGAAAGTTTCTGCTGCACTGACCCGAATTTAGAAGGTTGTATCTTGCAATCTATTAGGAATTTGGAGATGACCCAAAAATGAAAGTTGTATCCCATTGTGTCTAGTTTTTATAAAGTCAAACCATTTGGAATTTGGAGTTGTTTCCAAAGAGTTATAATTGATACACTACAGCCTATCCGGGAAGAGTTTGGAAATCACATTGTGTTGCATAGGGCTGACTTTGGAAGATTATATATCGTAATCTATAAGAAATTGGGAAATGATAAAAGAATGAAAGTTGTATCTCTTGGTGTCTAGTTTTCAAAAATTTAAATCATTTTCAATTTAAAGTTTGGTACAAAAATATATGACCATTATACTAGAGGCTATCGGGAAGAGCTGGGCATTTGTTCTTCGCGATCGCGAAGGGCAAATTTTGGGCTGAGGAAAGTTGTGCTTCGCGATCGCGGATCATTCTCCACGATCGCGATGAGTAAATACCTGGGCAGAAGTTATATATCGAGGTTTCGGCCATTTTTAGTATATTTGGAGCTATGGAGCTCCGATTGAAGCGATTCTTTAGGCGATTTTCACCATATGAAATAGGGTAAGTCCTTTCTTCACAATTTTGAGTTAAATACATGAGTTATATGGATTAGAACATGGAAATTAGTGGAAATTATGAGTTTTTGGTAGAAGACCTAAAAATTGGTATTTTTGGATTTTGACCACGAAATTGGACATGGAATTGAGAATAAAATATATGTTTGAGTTTGTAATGTTATGGGTAATCTTTATCTTCAAAAAATTTTGGAATTCGGGCACGTGGGCCCGAGGATGATTTTTATCAACTTTTTGATCTGGGTTAGAAATTGTTATAAATTGGATTATAATGGGTATTTCAACATATATTAACAGGTTTGCATAATTATTGGCTAGTTTTGGAGCGTTATGCATCGATTTGAGTCAATGGAATGGCTTGGAAGCCGGTTATGGAACTTCGGAGCGAGGTAAGTCTCCTTTCTAACCTTGTAAGAGGGAAATTTCCCCATAGGTGAACTTATATAATATGTGATTATTTGTGGGGGACTATGTATGCACGAAGTGACGAGAGTCCGTACGTAGTTACTATTTCTGTTATGTCCGGATAGTTTTAGGCTTACACCATGCTTTGTGGACACTGTTAATTGATTATATGCACTATTTGTATTGGATGTGAATTCATTTCAAGATTTTAAGAATTCGAAGGTTTCAAGTAAATTATCATTTTTAAATAGATTTGAGGAAAAACATGTTATGTTTATATGTAACCGCTTCGCAATTATATTCCGCGAGTCGGGTGATCCTTTACACTACTCGCATGGGAGCGGGTCGTTCGCCTCGGCAGGTTAATAGATGCATCTATGGTTTGCGTCGTTCGACCCCCTCCGGCAGTGCACATTTTATTATTTTGTTGGATGGGGCTGTACAACCTCGGCATTTATTTGCGCATGCTATTTGCTTGGTACTTTTTTTGATTTGAACTGCTAAAATATCTTGAGATATAAGTTGTTAACTGAGATGGCGGAAATTGAAATTTTAATTATGAAAGAAGTTGTCCCTTCTTGTTGTTATCTATTATTTAATCATGACATCCATGCTTAGCGTCACATTTAATTATATTAATTTGACCACTACTAAGTGTCGAAGTCGACTCTCGTCACTACTTCTTCGAGGTTAGACGGGATACTTACTAGGTACACGTTATTTTTGTACTCATACTACACTTGTTGTGCATTTTGTTGCACAGGCATATGTATGTCTAGTGGCCTAGTTTGGCGCAACGGCATGGTTGATATAAAGACTTAGGTGAGCTGCACCTCTCGAGACGACACGTAGCCAGCAACATCTTCTTCAGAGTATTGTATGTATTTTCTCTACTGTCCAATTATATTCCGAACGGTTATTGTATTACTTTTACTTCCTAAAAATAGCTCATGCACATGTGACACCGGGTTCTGGGATGTACATGGGATTAGTTAGTATTGAAAATTGGTTAAAGACATTATTATTTACTCGGTGAAGCTCATTATTTATTGCTAAACGCAAGAACAAGAAATGATTTCAAAAAATATTAAAATGAGAATTTAATTAACTATTTAGTGTTGGCTTGCCTAACAGTGGTGTGCGGTGCCATCACGACCTTTAATGGAGTTTGGGGCGTGACAATTATGATGAATGCACTGTAACTTTATTATGTTGTTGTAATAGAGAAAGGTAATGAAAAGTTTTAAGTTGTAAGAACTTATTGTAATCTATGAATTTTAAAAGGTATATATATATATAAGTTACAAAGGAGATCACATTTTTTGTAGGTTAGTAAATGAAGAAGTTTTTTCGTGAATATAGTTCCAGAGTGATCATTGCAAGAGGAGCGTAATTGCCTCTGGTAAATTGAAGAATCAAAATATTGATTACATTTATCTATTAAGCTTTTTGAGGATATGTATTACACTTCCTAATTTATTTTACAGTGATTAAATATGAGATTGATGATTTTTTTTTAAAAAAATAAAGTGGAATGGATGAAACAATTCGCATTTTACAACCTTATTATTCATGACAAAAAAAATTGTAAGAATACATTTGTGGATTTGACCCTTTTTTGTTAACAGAAATTGTTAAAAAATCAAACAAATTAAGAACTAATTCTTACTTCTCCAAGGAACTCAATAAACCAAAGATCAAAAGCTCGGAGTATCTCCTCTGAAGTTCTATTTGTGAAGCGTGAGGATGGTGCTCGACATGAAGTTTCATTTTTTTTCTCCTACTATTTAACTTATAAAAAGGGTGTGGAGTATTAAAATTGTATGACCCTACGAGGAGTCACTAAGGAAAATGAACAAATATGAGAAAGAAGACAGAGAATTACATGTAAACAAAAAAAAGAGGGAAAGAAAAGAGAAAAAATGGGCAAAAAAACGAAACAAATCTAAAATACGAAATAAATAATAGAACATAAAGAGGGAAGGAAGTGGAAATGTAAATGTAAATGTAAATATCATATATATTTAATAATATACATACAATATTTATAACATAAGGATGAAGTGCTAAAATTATGTATGTAAAAAAACTAAAGGATATGATTAATCATGTCAAGGATCCTCTTCTATATTCCTATTACATATGGAGATAAATATTTCATGTAATTGTTTTTCACCAAATTATTAGAATAATCTATTTCTTTTCATTCTATTTGATGAAGTCAAACACCTCATATAGTATGTGGATCTTTGTAATATACTTTAATTGTTTTTCTTTTCAAGTTCATCAATACTAATAAAATTTTATTTATTCCCTTTATGATTATTATTATTATTCACCTAAGTTTTTGTAGTTTTAAACTACGGTCGCAATCAACAAAAATAATTAACAGTGAATTATTAACTTAATAATGCTTGAAATGCAACTTAAAATTTAATATTACAATAAAAATAAAGTTAACCTAGCTATAGGCATTCTATAATGGTGTAATATTTATAACCTACAAGTTCAAAAATAATAAAGGTCCCCGTGTACTTAGAAGATTAACCACCATTTTGTTATTGACATGTATATAAATTAAAAAATTGAGAGTTCAAATATAAGAGAGAGAAAGATCACTCAAAATTTTAGACGGGAAATTCATCAAAGCGTAGGGGATACAATCATTGTTAAAGAATATGGAAAGAGATAAAAGACACAATAATTACTGCAAGGGTAAAATTATATTGTTTGAATGTTAGAAATTACTACTTAAAATTAATCCATATGTACTAACAATAAGATTGTTTCTCGACCACATCATTTAGTAAGATCAATATGAACTTACATTTATAAATTCTAATAATTTTGGTAAAATTATTTATATAAAGATTTAATCAATATTTAGAACTAATGTTTGCATGAGTACACAAATATTTATTTGATTTATATCTATTAAAATTACAAGACTATTTTTTAAATTGCTAACGTCATCATGATCTTTAATAATAAAATTTGAAATTAAAATTTAATTTATTTGGATTCGAAAACTAAAAAGAATATTTAACATATTTATATCCAATGATTAATAAGTTTATCATGTATATTTAATAAGATTTTTTGCAATCGCGCGAAGCGCGGATAAATTCACTAATATCCCGATATTTCTAAGTTATTTAGAGTGTTTAGCCGTTTCTTTTTATCTCACTTTACTATTTGACTTATGGTGTTTATTTTAATTACTTTTCATATTTTGAAAATTAAAATTACAAAAAAATCATCATTGACATTTTGATTTTCAAAGGATAAAAATAAAAAATAAAAAATATACCTTTCCTTTTATTTACTGTGCTATTTAACAATTCTATACTACGATCTTTTGGGTTTGGATGATGTGAGAAGCCACATGTCAGTTAGTTTATGTGAACCAAAGGTCCGGTCCAGTTACGATTCTACTTTGGATCTTAGTAGCCCAATGGTACAAATCACAGTTGACCACCACTTGGACAAAGAACAAAGTGCAACTTTTCCTATCTCTCTTCCCTTAAACCTGAAAGTAACTAAGAATCCATCAAATTGTATAGCCAGGTTCTCTATCAGTTCTCACAATAAGCAACAAATAGTAAACTAAACTGTATAGGGAATCAGGTTCTCTATCTGTTCCCGAAATAAATCGACAGTAAATAAAAAATACAAGATATTTACATGAAAAACTCATTGTTTAAGGGATTAAAAACTACAACGTACCCTTGTAGGATTTCAACTCCACTAAACCGAGCAAACTTCATATTACAACCTATTGCAATCTATGAATTAAACTCTTAATCTCTCACCCCTTATAATAACTCTATTGTAAGCCCTTTGCAATAATTCTATTACAAAGCAACAAACCTTGACTAACTCTAGTCAGAAACTAAACCAAACAGTGGTTTAAATCTATCCTACAACGACACTTATTGGAAGTAGTGTAGGATTACAAATGAAGAATAAAATAACAAAGACTCAACAAACCTAAGGACTTGAGATATATTTAATCTTTGGATCTGGTCATTGAGGTTACAATAACTTTGTTCTTGAGAAAGGTGGTAGCTAGCACTTGAGAGAATATTATCTTTTGGATTTGCAAGTGTTGGGGAGTAAAATCTCTTGCCTCATGTTGATAATATGTGTATGTGAGGTCATCAAGGATGATGTAATAAAGTGTCATTTAGTTTGGCCTTAGCAAGCTGCAGATGTGATGCTGTACTGCTGCCAGACGGGACAGTGCAGCAGCCTGCTAGACGGTATAGTGCAACAACTTTTACAATTGTAGAGTTGACTGCACGACGAACTGATCCCTATATGTTCCCTCTGCTTTTCCCTTATCTGATTTCATTGAGAATTGAACGAGACATCTGACTAGTTGCTTTGAACGCAAGGAAACTAATTGTATCAGGTTCCTTATTTGGTTCTCTCATAAAGTTTGTCAAATCATCAAGACAAAAGACGCATAACTTATCAATTTTCCCCTTTTTGATGATGACAAAATTAAAATTGATATTCCTCCTGAGAACCAGATCTCCACATTGTTCCCCTTACGAATCTGTAGCGACCCGGTCGATCGTTTTGAGTATTATAGTGTCGTTTTATAATTTATTACTCAATTTATACTTTACAGTTGTTATGTGACTTACAGGGGTAATTGGTTCGGTTCGGGGTAATCTCACTCCCGGTGTCCTTGTCTATCTACAACTTGATAGGCTAAGCAAGTCCCTCAATAAACCTCCTCACCATCTCTCTCTCGGTAGGAAGCAGAAGAATAGCATGACAAGCCAAATCCACAAATCAGGTCCCGTACTGAGTGACAAACATAGATGATCCATCATCGGCCGTGCCGCAACACCCGGCTGAACTACCCCAACTGGCTGGGCTGCATCAGTCTGAAACTGGGGAGCCATCTGCTCTGGAGTGTGAGTAGCGGGAGTCTGTGCTCCTCCCCCAGCCTAAGAGACGGTTGGTGCTACAGGAAATGTACCGGCCTGAGCCACACTCTCCATAAGGCCCACCAAACGGACCAAAGCATCCTGAAGCACTAGGGTGGCGATGAACCCCTCCGGGACATGGGCTGGAACCTCGTCGTCAAACTCTACCTGAGGCTCCACTATTGGTGCTGCTACTCGAGCTCTGGGCTGAGTCTTGCCCCTGCCTCGGCCTCTGGCACGACCTTGCCCTCGACCTCGACCTCTACCCCTCATAGGAGCTGCCACGAGGACTTTAACTGTTGCTCCGCTGAAGATGTGGTACGCGTTCTCGCCATCTTTGGGAGGACAGAATAGAAGGGTCCAATCAGCAATGATAGAATAAAATCTCATGACAGAGAAGAATAGAAGTGAAATTGTTCCTAACTCCATAGCCTCTGGAAGATAAGTACAGACGTCTCTGTACCGATCCTCCAGATTCTACTAAGCCTGCTCGTGAATTGTGAGACTTAGGCAACCTAGTGCTCTGATACCAACTTGTCACGACCCAGAATTTCCACCTTCGGGGCCTTGATGACGCCTAACATTTCACTTGATAGACAAACCAACGTTAGAGGATTCTTAAGTCAACTTCAGCCAGTTTCAATAATAGGAACAATTAAGCTAAACAAAATCTAAGACTGATTTGGGGAATAACATAAAACCCATAATATCTGATAGATTTAGGATTTGGAGTCACAACTCACGAGCTACTACGATTTACTACACTGTTCTGAAAGAAAAGAAACAGTAAAATAATAAAACTAAGAAGAGACTCCAGGGTCTGCGGATGCCAGTAAATCTACCTTGGGTCTCCTGACGAACAAGTCCAGTTGCTAACCTTACGATCAGCTAGGGCCGGTACCAAAATCTGCATAATAAGTGCAGAGTGTAGTATTAGTACAACCGACCCCATGTACTGGTAAGTGTCGAGCCTAACCTCGACGAAGTAGTGACGAGGCTATGACAAGACACCCAATAATAAACCTGTGCAGATAACAATATATGTACAAAATAACAGCAAATAAAAATTAGACAAGTAATATTGGGAGGAGGACATGTTGAGGGGAATACAAGATAAGAGAATCACATCAGCAATGATAACTATAATATCCAATATGCCTTGAACCGATGAAAATAATTAAACACAATAAAGAAAAGTGCACGGTATCACCCTTTGTGCTTTTACTCTCAACCTCACCATATAAATTAAGAAACGTCATGGCATCACCCTTCGTGTATTAATTCTCATAACATGGCACGGCATCACCCTTCGTGCATTAACAATCACAATATGCACAACATCACTTTCGTGCATTAACACTCTCAATATGGCACGACATCACCCTTCGTGCATTAACATTCTCTCTTACCATAAAGCAATGAACAAATAACAACAGTGAGATACAATAACGAGAACAGGCCTTACTTCAACATTTGGTTCAGCCATACCAACCTTAACTTTGAAATCAATATTCAATTATCACCAAGAATCCGTAAACATGATAAGAACGATCAATTTAACAATACTAGTCTAAACATGAATAACATGATCAAAGAAAGCAGTAATTACAAGGAACCAAGTCCCACCCGCATGATTTAACCCGACAACAATGCATAAGTACTCGTCACCTCACATATACGTTGTACCTAACAGCTAAACATGTAGAAAATAGACAAATAAGACATATTCCCTCAAGTCAAGGTTAACCACGACACTTACCTCGCTCCACAGGCCAAACTCAAAGCTCAACCACCGCTTTCCCTTTCATACAAGCCTACGGACTAATAGAATCTATCAATGTACAACCAAATGATTCAAATTAATCCTTAGGATCTACCCACGATTGTAAAGAATTCAATTAAGGTCATTATTGAAAAAGTCAACAAAAGATAACACCCGGGCTTGCTTGGTCCAAACACGAAATTCGGACCAAAATTCGATTATCCATTCATCCCCGAGCCTGGTTATGTAATTTGTTTTGGAATCCCACCTCAATTTCAAGTATAAATCCCTATTTTCCAAAAATCCCTAATTTTACAACAAAAAGAAACCCCAATTTCCACCATGAAAAAACTAGATTTTAGGTTAAAAACTTGTGAAATGTGATGAAAGATTGAAAGAAAATGCGTTAGAATCACTTACTAATTATTTGAGGAAGAAAGAGCCTTGGAAAAATCGCCCCTAAGGTTTTCTTGTCTTGAAAATTTGAAGAATGAGTGAAAATTCTGTTTTTCTAGCTATTTGATCGGTTGTAGGTATCGCATTTGCGACCTGCCGCAAATGCGAACAAGTCTTCGCAAATGCGAAGAATGACTGTGCCTGCTTCCTTAGCAAATGTGAACCAGTGTTCGCAAATGCGGGCTGTCATGATCGCAAATGCGAAGGTCTCCCTCCCAGCCCACTGCTCACAAATGCGATGGCCTCTTTGCAAATGTGAGGCTCGCATTTGCGAGTCAGACCTTGTGAGCATGTAATTTTTCACCTACTAAATACTCCTAGAAAATTTGATAAATAAATTAATTTTATAGATTTTTGTTGAATTTCAGTGTTTATTATGAAATGTTTGCATTGCATGGTCATAATCCATCTTTTAAAAATTTATAAAATGATAAATAATAACAAAAATATATTTTGAATTGCATAGTTAGGTTTTGGCTCAATTTAATACTTATTTGTCTAATTCAATCATTTTTATTAGGAAAAATTACAAAAAATTACTTTCTACATAATTAGGAATGTTATTTGATAGTTTCACTTTAATTAATTCATTAATTAAGTCATAATTAGATGAAATTAGGTTAAAAGTAATTAGAATTATTTAAATTAATTTAATTAGTTTAACCTAAGTGTCCAAAGACTTAAAGACTATTAGAATCGGACTTGGGCCAATGCACCCAAGCCCAATCCCATCTCTACACTACCCACGATACCTAGCCCAATTAGCCATAAACCCGGCCAGCCCCTGTTACCCAAAACGACCCCGTTTTTAATTAAACCAACCCCAGCCGTTAATCTTCCCAGATCTAACGGCTGGGAACTAACAACTCATTAAATATAAATATGCCCAAACATCCCCCTCCCCCACCCCCTTTGAACCTAAAGCCTAACACCCTCAAAGACCGTCTCTCTCTCTTCTCTCTAACATCTCACCGGCTCTGCCGACCGAAAATCGCCCACCGGCGGCGGAGCTCAACCAAATGGCCCCAAATTTTGACCATATAACCTCCTTCGTCCCCTAAATCATCTCCTAGCGTTAGTTTCCTCAGAAAACCACCCAAAAACCTCCAATTTCGGATCTAAAAACTCAGAAACCCTAGAGTTCATTCCCCGTCGGATGAAAGCAAAACATTGGCTCAGACTTTCACCCAAGTCATCCCTACTGGTATCCCCCCTTTCTTTTCTTATTTGTCTTTTTTTCGTTTGAAATCATCACTGTTTAGGCTAGACTTTTCTTTTATTTTTACTCTGTCGTTGCCTTCTTCTACTGGATCTTGTTCTTCCTCTTGTTTAGTTTAAGCTCTAAATGTATTTTGTGATAGTCATGTTTTAATTTGTTCTCGTCAATTAGTAATTACGTTTCGTTGATAACCATGTTTCCTAACCTAGGTCTTATCACTGTTTGTATGTGTGACTGTTCTTCCTTATTTCGCACTACCTTCAATTTGATTAATTCAGTGTTTGACATGTTATGCACATTCTTGACTGTTTTGCAAACCTGTTTAGTTGTTAGGATTTTCTGATAATCATTGTTGAGATTAGGAATGTTTAGCTTGATTGATTCATGTTAGGTTTTGCAAATGATTTGTTTTCATTGTTTTTTCCCTTAAAAGGTGACTGCCACTTTGAATAATTGCTTCATTTTCTACTTGATTGTGTTAGTCATTAAGGTAGTCAATTAATCGATTAGGAGTTAATTATACCCGATTAATTAAATATACCTTTGAAACTAAAATAACTAATAGTATAATTAGAATCTAACTCTAAAAAACCTAATTAACTAATTAAGCTAATTATCTAACCTAACTTCCTAAAAGAGACTAGACCTCTAATTTCATTAAGGGTTTAGTATGACTTACTAAGTTAGAACTAGCCAACACCTAATTAACTTAATTCCTAAACAAGTCTAAAATCAGTTAGGAGTTAAGTCCCTTAATTAACTAAGTCCTAATTTCTAAAAAGATAAATCGCTTCTTTTATATAAGTCCTAGAACAATTAATTAGTCACATAAGGTCCTTTAATTAATTACCCAAGCCCAAATCAAGGTTAATCTGATTCAAGTGATGACTTTGTAATAGCTAACTAAGTCTTAATCCTAATTAAGAATAGTTAATTAAGTTTAATTAACTAAAGTAACTAATTAGGATCAACTAACCCAAGTTAATAGTTACCTAAAGGGTAATTCTAGGGACCTTAAGGGGTAGTTTAGTATTTTAGTTGAGGGAATCTTGGGTGTAACAACCCAAGAACCTTCTAGAATCAACAAACCAGAATTTTAGGGGGTAAAAAAGTAATTTTAAAGGCTGGAAATCTTCTAGAATAGGGCAGCTGTCCCAAAAGATAAGGGTGACAGCTGCATTTGTACTATTTTCAACTTATTGGATAGGGAATATGTCAAGCATATCCTACCCCAAATCCCCCTATAAATACACACACCTTTTACCACTAAAAGGACGGATCCTTTTTTATAACTTTTTGGCTGCTGAAAAATCTGAGAGCTAAACACACACAGAATTTCGTACTTGAACACACACTCTCTAGACTGAAATACACACTCAATACCTACACTCTACATAGCAGAAATCCTGCACTGAAAATACTCAAGTAGCTATAGGAAAAAAAAATATCTTTAAAAATCCGGTTTTCTTCAGCTTTGGAATTCTGAAATATGGGTCATGGTTGTTGATTCTCTGGTTTATAAAAGCTCTAGTTTAAAATATGGGATTTTATTACTGATTTTTCCTCAAACTCCTAGTATTTAAACCATCATTTCCTGGGTTTTGCTACTGTTGTCTGCTGCCTTTATTAAGCTCAAAAAATCTGACCTTTATTTGGTCAGATCTTGCTGTTATTTTGGGTCTTAAAGGTATGTAAATTCTTTTTATATAAATGAAGTTTTGGTTTGTTAAGAATGTCTTTGAATTATTTTGTTGGAATCTGTGTTTGATTAGTGTTTGTGATGTGCTGAAAATGCTTGATACCATCTTTCTTATTTTTTTTAGATTATGAACATGAGAACTTGGGTATTGTATAAATGAGCTAAGTGTGGTTGTTTAGTTTCTGATTTTATGAGGTCTCCATATGACTCAAGTTGAAATAATTACTTGTTTAAAAACAGCATTAAGGGAAGTGAAGACCCCCCCCCCCCCCCCCCCCCCNTTTGGTTTAAAATCAGGGATGAAATGAAGGTTTTAAAGTTATGAAGTGTTGCTCGCTTGCACAGGAGCAGCAACTTTTCTTTATTTTTTTACTTATTATTTCATTTTAGGAAATTGTATTTCATAGTAAAAATGACAATGTAACAGTGAAGATTTTATATTTTTTCTTTTTTTTAGTTGTAATATGGATTGGACATTCTAAATTAATATTCAGCTTCATTATTTCTTTTCTTCCTAATATGAAATTTTCTTGAAAATGGGTCAGCTTGATAAAATGGCCCATTAAGGCTTGAATCAACCAAGACCCCCAGGCTATTGGGCCAAAAGGGGTGCAGAAGCCCAAAAATTTAGAGCTGCATATTTAAAATTAATACAACATTTCATATAATTATTAGGATTCAATTAAAAAAAAAATTCAGAAACACTCTTCTAAACCTTCGTATGATTTATTGTAAAACTAGTATGTCCCAAGATTTTGAATATTACTGCAAACGCCTATTTTCTTGAAATTTCGGAAAAAATACTTGTTTCAAATTTAATTAATTTTGAAACAGATAAGCCTCCTAAAGCATCATTCAAATAACCGAAAATAGTGCATGTTTAAATATGCGTCTGATTGTGTTTTAAGAATTGTGAATTCCTATTTCATGTTGTATTCTTCGCTCTCCTTAATTTAGTAGTGTTTATCGAATTATATAAATTGTTTCTTTCGCAAATAGCCATAACTAGGATTGGCCTAAGAGATAAATGATAAATCGGGCTAAATTAGGCCATAGCCCAAATCCTCATGTATTGGATTAATGAATCTAGTTTGGGAATAATCCATATCATTACATAGAAATGCCTTTCTAGATTAGTCTCATGACTTGATTTAGGAATTTACTTTAGATATAGTGAATCTCAAACACCTATCATAATTAGATAGTGATTACCTTAAACTTAGATAATAATTTAAGCATCAAAGTATACGTTTTACGAACTTTGAATGAAACTAACTAAAAAATACCTTTTTTCTCTATTGTGTATACGTTTACGTAACACAAATAAAGACTAAAATGAACACTCGTAGAGACACTTTTAGGAACAGATTTATAAAAATTATCGGAATTACATACACGCCCGTGTGACGTGATTCCGGTTTCTTTTGGCAACAAAACAAAAAATACGCACTTGCGTAACTTTTTTTTATCTCTTCAGTGTCAAGAATTATGTACACGTCCGCGAGACATAATTTTCAATACATCTCAATTTTTAGCAGGTTTTTACGCATACGTGACCCGTCCCAAAAGAACTCTTTGAATAGAATAATAAGAGCGGTAAAGAATATAAAAATACACATAGGTATAAAAACAGTAATTAAGCAATTTATGCCAAGTTTAATTATTAAGAGACCGTGCTAGAACCACGGAACTCGGGAGTGCCTAACACCTTCTCCCTGGTTAACAGAATTCCTTACCCGAATTTTTGGTTCGCAGACAATTTAAACAGAGTCAAAATTCCTCGATTTCGGGATTTTAATAAATAAATGGTGTCCCAGAACACCTTAAAAAATATCCGGGTGGCGACTTTGAAAATTAAAATAAATCACAAAATCGAATAATGTCACTTAAAGTGGAAAAACTCCCTTATTACCCTTACCGGGGGAAAAAAAGGTGTGACAGCTCTGGCGACTCTGTTGGGGATCGAACCCAGAATCTTTGGTTCAGGGTTCAAGAATTCGAGCTTTTTATGTGATTTTACTTGGCTTTATTAATTGTGATATTACTGTCTCTTTGTGCCTAATGTGCTAAATGTTATTTATTTACCGCTTTGATTTTTATTTGAACTGTATTTAAATTGTCTTCTTACGCCTCCCTTCTGAGTCTTCTAAAATTGGTGCACACGTTCGCGTGGCCCGCCTTTCTGTTAGATGTCGTACAAGTAAGAAATACGTGGATGGACTAGCCACAAGGCCGGATAGCCTTTCGTGCTACCGGTACGTCGCTCCCACCCCGACTTGAGTTGTTCGCTCGGGTAATCCAGGTCTAGAACAAAAACCCCAGGTTTAACCCTAGAATAACAAAACCTCATGTCGGATTCCTAGTAGGAACGATTATCCGCATCACGTGCATTTTAACTTAGAGGACTCAACACAGGGGTTGGGTCCGTCTGGGACAGGTGTACCCGAAACAAAAAGACCATCCTGATGCATCCTACTTGTTATGTGCGCATTATTTGTCTCGGCTTGTTTGTTGACTGGCTAAAAAAATAATAGAAAAACCAAGAGTGAGGGAGGATAGAATTTACCAGTTTTGAAAATCCCTGTATTTGAAAAATACCTCGAAATTCTGTCAAAATTTTCAAAAAAAAAAAGAATCTCAAAATAGTTGCAAATGAGGAGAAAATTTCAAAAGAATTTCAAGATAAGTCAAAGACATTTTTCTTTAGTTATGGCCGAACTACGTTGGTCTGATTCTCATCGGATATGAGATAAAGTAGGCAAACCTCATCGGTGTCGACCCCCATTTTTCAAAAACAAACAAAAAATATTCGTCGGTCAAAATAAAACCGACCAAGATTCGGTTAAAGTCTTGCACCGTTCTTGCCAAAATAAGCCTTAGAACATTTTACATTGTCGAAGGGCTATTTTTCGTTCAAGAACGACTTTGTCTGTCACTTTTTCCGAAAAGTACCTTGTTTGGCCTCGAAACTTTGCTCAAAGTAAGAAGGGGCTATTTTTGCAAAAATAACCACTTTGGTCAATATTGCACAAATAAGCCACTTTAGGAGAGTTTGTCTTTTAAAAATTAAAAATGGGTCTTTTGTGTCAAGATCAGAGATAATCCTAACCTTGTTTGCTCACAGGTGAAAAATGAACACTATCCAAACTCCGCAGCTGAACACCGTAGAAGAGGCTCCCCTACAACTCCAGATGTGGTGGCATGATTTAGATAAAGATGGAAAAGAATGGGTCGGCGAACAGTTGGGATCTCTCGTTAATCTTATGAAAGTCAAACCCCGAAACGACTTGATTAAAACTTTGGTAACCTTTTGGGATCCGGTCCATAACGTATTTCGCTTCTCAGATTTTGAGCTCACTCCAACCTAGAAGAGGTCGCCGGATATGCGGGTTGTGGTCGAGACTTAAGGAATCAACAAATCATCTTTCTAAAACCTATGTCGGTACGCTGGTTCTTTGAGGTCCTTTTCGTTAGCCGGCAACTCATAAAAGGCTGAGTATCCAATGGGTGTTGTTCATTCTATTTCCTATATTCCAGATATGGTTTCTCAGACGGATTTGAAATACATGAAAAAGTCTTGACTAACAAACAGGATAAGGATACTTGGAGAATCCATCGCCGGTTTGCCTTCATTGTAGCATTTCTGGATGTTATGGTCTTTCCTAATGCCGAAGGGACTATTGACGTTCGGGTGGCCAAAATCGCCCAGGTCTTGACTAAAAATAAATATCATACTCTGATTCCACTCATATTGTCTGACATTTTTTGGACTTTGACTGAATGCAAGTCGGGAAAAGCATTTTTTGAAGGTTGCAGTATCATTCTCCAGATGTGGTTGGCTGAACATCTTCGTCACCATCCAAAATTCATGAGCTATGGTACTAATAAAGCCAACTTCATCGAGGGTTATGAAGAGAGAGTGAAGGATTACCCTTTTCCAGAAGGAGTCGAGGCTTGGGTTGATCATATAAGGTCCTTACGAGCAAACCAAATAGAATGGACTTTGGGATGGCTCCCACTCAGAGAAATCATACTTATGTCCACTGCCACGAATCATCTACTGTTGATGGGTCTCAGAAGTATCCAACCATATGCACCCAAAGGGTTCTGAGACAATTGGGTAGTTATCAAGTGATAACCGAATAGGAGGATTTGAGCATCTAAGTCATTGAGCTACACCCCGAGGCCCCCTTACCTGAGGCCTTAATTCAACAAAGTTGGAATGGGTGTTGATACTTGAAATAAGATACCCAGGTTCCCAATCTTGCTAGAGGGGAAGTGGATTCGGGATATTCAGCATGGTTTGAGAAAAGAAGTTGCATTATTGAAGAACCAGAACCCGAGCCGGAAAGGCCTTCCAAGAGGCCTCATGTGCAAACTTTTGATGATAAAATTCAAGAAAGGCTAGCTTGGGGCGAAAAGGAAAGAGAATATCAAGCCACTATCCATGCTTTGAAAGAGAAATTAAGGAATATGGAGTTTGATAATCAGTTGGAGGCACAGGTAGTCGAGGGAATAAAATGACAAATGACCCGAGAGAATGAGGCGCTTCGTGCCCAAGTCCGGATTCTGAAAATAGCCCTCGAGACGCCTGTAAGGAGTGAAAGAGATGAAAAAATCATTAACAATCTGAGGTTGAAGGTTTATGAATATATCTTCGATTTGAACAAAGCTGAAAAAAACCTGTTAGAAGCCCAAAGGAAGTTAGCAAAAGGAACGGAAGAACAAGCTCGTCAATTAAGGCAAAAATATGACAAATAAATTGCCATCTTGAAAGAAAAACTATTTGCCATGGGGAACGAAATGGTCGAACAGACCAAAGGTTTCAGAACGGAAAGAGAGCATTGTTATGAAAAGATCGGCCAGTTGAAGGGAACGGTGAAAGAATTACAAGAGCAGAACAATGCAAATGCCCAGGTATTAGAGGCCCGAGCACATCAAATAGGGCGCTTACTTCAAGAGAAGGGGATCATACGGAACAGAATCCAAGAAATAGCCGACTACGTGGTGCAAAAATGCCACGAGTGCGAGAGTATGACCACTTCCATGTTCTTTACCACCATGATGACTTTCGTCCACCAAGTAATGGACAACTTGGATCGACTTCAGGGTGATATTGCACACAGAACGACACAGAGACCCTCCAATGCACCACAGGCCCCGAAAAGACAACTAGAGGCTCTCATTTATCATTGATGTTTAGTTTTTTGAGTCTATAATTTTATTGCTTTCAAAAAAAATGTTAAGATGTTTTATTTTATGTCTAGAGTCTGTACTTTTCTTTCGTGTTTATTAATGTTTCCAAAAATCACTTGTAATGAAAAGAACTATCTTTAATAGTGAAATAAAAATTTCTCTTTGTGTACATTTACCTGTTCTGTGAACTACGTAATGATCTTATTCATGCGGCGTCATGATACGTAGGCAATCCACATAGGATTCGATCATAGCCCTCAAAGAAAAGAGTAAAAGAACAAATAAAAAGAAAGAAATGAGAGAGAATATTAAAGTCTGGATAAAACACACATCTGTTGCAAACATTTTAGAAAAACGTTTAACTGCTTAGGTGCATCGCATCCCAATGTGTGATTCCCTATGTGTTAATATCTCCCACTAACCAATTTGTTGTTTACTCTCAAAAGGTTACTGCTTTTAAGGTGGTTAGTTTACGGTGGTATTCTGGCGACACGTCCTTATTTTACCAGATCCAAAGGAAGTATCGCAATGACATCATAAAGTCACCTATCTATTGTTGAACCAGAGGATGGCCCCACTTCGGTTATCCCTCAAGAAGAATCGGAAGTCGCCGAAGAAAACAGAAGACTGAAATACCGTATACTAGAGATGTGGGATGCTTGGTCCAACGGAAGGGATCCGCCTAAATCCATTCCCGGTTTCCCTGAACTGATTCCCAGAACTGGAGGGACCACCAACTTGCCAATTTCAATGCCAAATCCATTTGTTCCATTTGGGTTCCCAACCATGGCCTCAAATTATACCGGAATGCCTTCTGAGGTTCGCCCCCAGGCACCATCTTCTGGATTACCCTATGTGGTATTTACTGCGCCACCAGCTACAGGTGTGGCACAGCCAGCACTGGCGCGACAGAGTTTTGAGCCAGCAAATTTTACTTTCTAAGCTCCTCCATTCCAGCTGGATATTGCCCGGGTCACTCCGAATTCTTACCCATAGTACCCACAACTTGAATCTCCTGTGGAGCCAGAAAAGATCTTGAAAAATATTGAACAGGATGAGATAACCCGAATGATGAAGAGCATCGAGCAAAGTTTGAAAAATATCCAGGGCCTAAGCGGCCAAAAGAACGCGTCATACGCTGATTTATGCATGTTCCCTCACATGCATCTACCTGTGGGCTTCAAAACTCCAAAATTCGAAAAATACGACGGGCATGGAGACCCAATCGCTCACCTAAAGAGATATTGCAACCAACTGAGAGGAGCAGGAGGCAAAGAAGAGCTACTGATGGCTTATTTCGGGGAAAGCCTTACAGGTATCGCCTCAGAGTGGTACATTGATTAGGATATCTCCCATTGGAATATATGGGATGATTTGGCTCGAGACTTCGTAAGGCAATTTCAGTACAATGTGGATATAGCCCCAGGCAAAAATTCTCTGTCTAATCTCAAAAAGAAAGCTTCCGAGAGCTTCCGGGAGTATGTCATTAAATGGCAGGAACGGGCATCCCGAGTAAAACCTCCCATGGAAGAAACTGAAATGATTAGTATCTTCCTGCAGGCCCAAGAGGCCGATTATTTCCAGAATATGATGTCCGCCATGGGCAAGACGTTTGCGGAGGCCATTAAAATTGGCGAGATGGTAGAAAATGGCTTGAAGACAGGCCGTCTTTTAAGTCAGTCTGCTTTGAGAGCCATTACCCAAGCCATTCAAAGCGGCTCGAGAGTCCTGGAAAACAGAAAGAAGAAAGAGGAGGGAGCCATGATGGCTTCAGGCCCTAGGAATTCTCGACCACCTCGGGAGTATCCAGGCCTATTTCCCAGAGCTTCACAACACTATTATCCTCATCAGGAAGAAGCTTATGCCATGTCTCCCCTCCCTTATGCAGTGATGAACGCTCAGTCGCATCCCTGGCCACAGCAGTACAACCAAAACAGATCTCCACCTCCTAGAAATAACCATCCTCACCAACCTCGTATAATCCACGCCTTCCTCAGAACAACTATCCATACAATACCCACCCTCGTGAACCACCAAGGAGACCTACTTTCACTCCTATCGGTGAGTCATACTCAAGCTTGTTGCCAAAGCTAATTCAGATGGGACTTCTGCAGCCCGTACCTCCAACTCGGCAAAATCCAGTACGGCATCATACAGACGAGGAACTAGCTGTGTCTATCACTCGAGAGCGGAGGGGCACGATACTGAAAACTGCTGGACTCTCAAGAGAGCAGTAGAAAATCTGATTGAACAGAAAGAAGTGGTGCTAAGGGACGAGGAGGTCCCCAATGTCACAAACAATCCACTCCCAGCCCACAATAACGGGCCCGTCATTGGAATGATTTGTGAAGTCAAAGAATTTGACCCCGGCGCTGAAAGCCATCATTGCCATTGTGGATACAGAAAAGAAAGCAAAAATAGTGGAAAAATCGGGCAAGGAAGAAAAGAAAACAAAGCCCCCGACTAGGATAAAGAAAAGGCCCAGGAAGAAAAGAAAGAGACGGCACCAGTTAAAGAAGCTGTCCTTTATGTTCTGAGGGCTCCGCGAAACAGAAAACTCGTCTTGAGCCCTCCCAGAAGATTAGAACTAAAATCAAAGCCGCAGAGAGTGTATGTGCCGAAGGGGACATATGTTGTGAAAAACCCGGTCGTCCTACCTAAGCTGAATGAACCTCTGATCATCAGTCGTCGGCTGCAAACCCGATCAAAAATACAACTACTGTCCCCTGGAATTATGATCAAACGTTGGTAACATATAAAGGTAAAGAGATCAGAGGGGAAATCAACGAAGAAAAACCTACTGGGAAATATCATAACCCAGAGGAGTTGAATAAAGCCAAGCATACACGTTTTCCCCTAAAAAACCCATCACTGCCGAAGAAGCTGAAGAGTTCTTCAAGAAAATGAAAATGTCTGAATAAGCCATAATTGAAGAACTCAGGAAAACCCCTGATCAGGTTTCTCTTTTGTCTCTGTTGATGGGCTCAAACGAGCATCAAAAAGTACTCCTAAAAACGCTGAATGAAGCATATGTACCAGCCGAGACCTCAGTCGAGCAGTTAGAGAGAATGGTTGAGCGCTTCTTCGAAGTAAACAAAATTTCTTTCAGCCAAAATGACCTACCTCCTGAGAGGGCCGTTCACAAAAAAGCCTTACACTTGATAGTTAAAAGTGAAGGATATTACATGAAGAGAGTTATGCTTGACGGAGGATCCGGGGTAGATATTTGCCCCCTGTCGACACTTCAAAGAATGGAAATCGGCATTGAGAGAATCATGCCAAATATCATTTGTGTCCGCGCCTTTGACGGTATCAAAAGGGACATTATTGGCGAAATTGACATAGTCATGACGATTGGCCCTGTGGATTTCACGGTAACCTTCCAAATCCTAGATATGGACACCTCTTATAACTTCCTGCTAGGAAGACCTTGGATTCACGCTGTTAGGGCAGTACCATCTACTCTCCACCAGATGGTCAAATTTGAACATGAGAATCAGGAGATAGTGGTCCACGGAGAGGACGAACAATCAATATACAAGGATCCCTCCATCCCCTACCTCGAGGCCAAAGAAGGTAGCGAACATATTGTTTACCAAGCCTTTGAGATTGTGCTTGCTGATCAGCACGAGGAAGGTGTTCCATGCCCACAACCTTGTTTATCTAATGCGTCAATCATGGTCACTACCGACATGATCCGACACGGGTACAAACCCGGAAAGGGGCTCGGGGTATCCTTACAAGGCATTACCGAGCCAATCTCTCTGCCTGCCATCGAAAAATTCTTTGGCATCGATTTCAAGGCCACAGATGATGATGTGAAATGGGCCAACGAACGTAAAAACAATGGATGGGACCTGCCTCAGCCAATCCCACATGTCACTGAGTCCTTCATCAAACCACAGTACGTTGAAGAAGAAGAGGCTTTACGGCCGAAGAAATTGAAGAAATCTGCGGAGCCATGAGACAAATGTTATATGAGGCTCACATGGTTCAGCCAGGAGAAGGATCGAGCACCGTAGAGGTGCAATACATGGGTCCAAATGCCAAACTGCAGAACTGGAAAGCTACTCCCTTCCCAATCAGACGGGAATCTTGGTAGTTCATGTTTTGCTGTCCTTTCTGCACTTAGAGTTATTTCAGGGTGTAACTCAAGTGTTTTTAATTTTATTTTCTTTAAATTCCGATGAAAATAAAAAACCCTGTTATCTTCAGATTCAATGAAATGAAATCAAAATTTCATCGTCTATTATTCTTTCTGATTTTTTTTTCTTCTTATTTTCAGTCCTAATAATGCGGCCTTAAAAAACATGACATGCTTGCGTACTTCATGCTCTGATCTTAATACGTTGTCTAATCTCGAAATAATGAATCAAGAACCAGAATATGACGAAGATGAGTCTTTTAGGGAAATAAACAGAGAATTCAAACAATTTGAGAATAAGCCTAAGCCAAACCTAAACGAAACTGAGCCGGTTAATCTGGGTAATCCAGAAGTGGTCCGAGAAACCATTATAAGCATTCACACGGATGAGAAAACTAGGGACGCATTGATTCAACTTTTGTTCGAATTCAAAGATGTGTTCGCTTGGTCCTATGATGATATGCCCGGAATAAGTGTTGATTTAGTGGTACACAAGTTGCCAACTCATCCTGATTTCCCACTCGTCCAACAAAAGCAAAGAAAATTCAAAACACATATCAGTGACAAAATTAAAGAAGAAATCACCAAACAATTAAAAGTCGGTGTAATCCGAGTAGTCAGATACACCACATGGCTAGCCAACGTAGTCCCAGTACCAAAAAAGGACGGGAAGCTCCGAGTATGTGTTGATTATAGGGATTTGAACAAAGCAAGTCCCAAAGACAATTTCCCGCTACCAAACATCCATATCCTTGTCGACAATTGTGCCAAACATGAGGTACAGTCATTTGTGGATTGTTATGCCGGTTATCACCAAGTCCTAATGGATGAGGAAGATACAGAAAAGACAGCTTTCACTACACCATGGGGGACTTATTATTACAGGGTTATGCCGTTCGGTTTGAAAAACGCCGGGGCTACGTGTATGAGAGCCATGATTGCCCTGTTCCATGACATGATGCACCAAGAAATTGAGTTGTACGTTGATGATGTCATTATTCAATCCAGAACACAGGAGGACCATGTCCGAGACTTGTGAGCAGCTACGCAAATATGATTTGAAATTGAACCCTGCTAAATGTGCATTTGGTGTTCCTTCTGGGAAACTCTTGGGGTTTATAGTTAGCCGCAGGGGCATTGAGTTAGATTCGACGAAGATAAAGTCCATCCGAGATCTGCCACCTCCAAAGACTAAAAAAGAAGTCATGAGCTTGTTAGGAAGGTTGAACTACACCAGCCGGTTTATTGCACAGCTTACAACCACATGTGAGCCGATATTGAAGATCTTAAAAAAAGATGCAGCGATCAAATGGAAAGACGAGTGCCAAGAAGCCTTCGACAAAATCAAGGAATATTTGTCAAATCTTCTAGTGCTAGTCCCGCCTGAACCAGGAAGACCTATGTTCCTGTATCTAATAGTCATGGAAAATTCTTTTGGTTGTGTCCTCGGGCAACATGATGTTATCGGGAAGAAAGAGCAAGCCATTTATTATTTGAGAAAGAAATTCACTGGCTATGAAGCCAAATACACTCTGCTGGAGAGAACTTGTTGCGCCCTAACTTGGGTTGCTCAAAAGCTCAGACATTATTTGTTGGCTTATACCACATATCTCATAACCAAGTTGGATCCTCTAAAATATATATTCCAAAAACCAATGCCCACAGGAAGGCTAGCAAAATGGAAAATCCTTCTCACGGAGTTCGACATTGTCTATGTCACCCGTACAGTCATGAAAGCTCAAATCTTGGCCAATCATTTGGCTGAGAACCTGGTTGATGATGAATACCAACCTTTAAGCACTTATTTCCCGGATGAGAAAGTCAATTCAGTCGAATTAATATCAGAAGACACTAATACCTGGAAAATGTTCTCCGACGGAGCAGTCAATGCAAAAGGTGTTGTGACTGGGGCGATCTTGATTTCACCCACGGGACAACACTATCCATCCACGTCCTGTCTCCGATTCTTCTATATAAACAATACTGTCGAATATGAAGCTTGTGTAATGGGCATGAACATGGCCATTGATATGGATGTGGAAGAGTTATTGATCATGGGAGATTCTGATTTGATCATCAAGCAAGCTCAGCGAGAGTGGGAAACTCGAGATGTTAAGATTCTTCCATACAGACAACATGTGGAAGATCTTAGCAAATGATTCAAAGTCGTCGAGTTCAGATACATTCCTTGATGTCACAACGAGTTAGCTGATGCACTGGCTACCCTAGCTGCAATTTTTCCATATCCGAGAAATGTCCACATTGACCCGTTAGAAATTCAAATCAAAGTAAGACATGGTTGTTGTAACACGGTCGAAATAGAGTCCGATGTCCAACCATGGTATCACGATATCAAAAGATTTTTGAAAATAAAAGAGTACCCCGAGCAGGACAATGGGGATCAAAAGAGAACCATCAGAAGGCTCGCCAGCAGTTTCTTCTTGAGCGGAGAAGTGTTGTACAAAAGGACTCCAGATCTGAATTTGTTAAGGTGAGTGGATGCCAAAGAAGCTGAAAATATTATGAACGAAATACATTCAGGAGTATGCGTCCCTCACATGAACGGGTACGTCCTTGCAAAGAAAAGTCTGCGAGCAGGATATTACTGGATGACCATGGAAAATGATTATTTCATTTTTGTTCGAAAATGCCATCAATGTCAAATACATGGTGACCTGATTCATGCACCACCCTCAGAATTGCATCCCATGTCGGCACCTTGGCCCTTCGTTGATTGGGGAATGGATGTAATTGGGCCAATCGAGCCAAAAGCTTCAAATGGACATAGATTTATTTTGGTTGCCATCGATTATTTCACAAAGTGGGTCGAGGCAGTCACTTTCAAAGCCGTCACTAAGAAAGCAATGGTGGACTTCGTGCATTCAAACATTATTTGTCATTTCGGTATTCCAAAAACTATCATTACCGATAATGCTGCAAATATGAACAGCCACTTGATGAGGGAGGTATGTGAACAGTTTCAAATCACCACCATAATTCCACCCCTTATCGGCCCAAAGCCAATGGTGTCGTTGAAGTAGCTAATAAGAATATCAAGAAAATCCTCAGAAAAATGATCCAAAGTTCTAGACAGTGGCATGAGAAGTTGCCTTTTGCATTATTGGGATATTGCACGACTGTGCGCACGTCAGTTGGGGATACACCTTATTTATTGGTTTATGGCACTGAAGTCGTGATCCCTGCGGAAGTCGAAATTCCCTCCCTTCGGATCATTGTCGAAGCTGAAATTGAGGATGATGAACAGGTTAAAACCGGGTTAGAACAGTTAACTCTGATTGATGAGAAAAGAATGGTTGCAGTTTGCCACGGGCAGTTGCACCAACAAAGAATGGACCGTGCCTATAACAAGAAGGTACAGCCCAGGAACTTCGAAGTGGGGAAATCCTAAGACGTATCCTCCCGCACCATGAAGAAGCAAAAGGAAAATTCGCCCCGAATTGGACCCCGAAACGGCTGTCAATGCAGATGCAGTCAAAAGGTATTATGTTTGACATTTTCGTGATGATACTCATGATCGAAATGACGAAGGCTTTCATTCACACTATCCCAAACACTACCACTTTTGTAAACGCTTTGAGCTGGTTACTCTTCCTTGGTTACTCTCTTTGGAACTTGAAGATTTTGTAAAATAAAAAAAAGAGAAAAAATGATGATGAAAAAACAAAAGAGATCAAAACAAAACTCACTGAACTACATTTGACTTGATTCCGAAAGGATACGTAGGCAGCCTCTCTCTGGGGTTCAGTCACAGCAAAATAAAAATCCACATTCCCCAAGAGTTTAAGCTGGGGCAAACGTTAAAATTCGGCAATGATTCGCCCGAAAAGATCCAAAGTTGTAATTTTATACAAGTTCCTTTTACCCCAAATCATGTTCAAGTCCTTCCGATCGATCGGCGAAAAGGGGAGGATACATCTATTTGGATCTGATACAAGCAATGAGAGAAATTAAAATGAGAGATTCTAATCGGTGAAAACCCACACGGGCACCATAAGGCGATGATAGAAAAAGAAATTAAAATGAGAGAGTCTTATCGGTGAAAACCCATACATGCACCATAAGGCGATGGTAGAAAAAGAAATTAAAATAAGAGAGTCTCATCGGTGAAAACCCACACTGGCACCATAAGGCGACGGTGAGTAGAGAAACTAAAAATATGAGAGTCTTGTTGTTGAAAATTCGCAAAGAGCACTACAGGGCGATGGTGAGAAGAGAAATGAGAGAGGTTAGTCGGTGAAAACCCAAAAAGGGCACTACTAATCGAAAAGAGGATGATTGGTCACAGATATCGACATGGTCTGGGGCAAGGCTTCTCAACCTCGAGTTAAAAGTCGTGACAAATTTCTGAGATTCAGATGGTTTATATAGATCAGGAATCCAGTCCAAGACTCATGTCATGTTCATTGAAGGCCGCATACACTCCAGATAAGTCCTTCTTCTCTTTTCCCCTGAAAGGGATATTTCTTGTTAAAATTCATTGTCTTCGTTTCTTTTTTATTCTCTTTCAATCCCTTTCAGTCTGACTCTGTTTCTAAGGCAAAGCAAAGAAAGGATGGCAAAACTGATTTACAGGATTCTCGTTTGACGCGAACCAACATGCAAAGGGCATCGAGCCTCATCGGGAGCATCGGGTCGATCCCTACTGGCCGCAACGGCCGATGCTTTAAACGCAATACTCTTTAAAGGAGAAAATCAAATCGAAATGCCTATAAAGGTAATTGAAGTGGAAGGTTAAGTCCCACGTGGATAACCCTCTTGGCAAAATTTGAAAAGCCGAAGTGCTCCAAGTGCTTTAAAGATAAATATGGAGGAAAAATCAGAAATGAAAGGCCGATGAAGGAAAAATAAGGTTGGAAAAGGTTAAGTCCCACGAGACTAACCATGGCAGCAGAATTTGAGGGACCAAAACTTCCTCGATACTCTGGAATTCCAAAAGAAAAAGCAAGTGAAAGGCCTACAAAGGCAAAATAAAGTCGAAATATTGGGTCCCACGTGACCGAGCGCCATGTTAAAATCTGGAAAGCCAGGATCCCCAGGATTAGAGATGAAACTCAATCCCCAGTAAGCAAGCAAGTGGTCGGGATCTTTGTCACAATAACGGAGATCAAGCTGTTGAAAGTCAAGGCCGCAAAACCAACCACCGTTTAAAACTAACAAATTGTTCCTTGTTTGAAGGAAACAGGTGTAACTCAAAAGCAACCTTGCAAATGCAAATGTAACCGAAAGAAAAAGGCGCAATAGCTAGAAGCAGCTTTGTAGCAACAACTTCAAAAGGGAAGGGTTTTCCAAAATCCTTTCCCGCATTTACTCAAAATAAAAAGAAAAGAAAAGAAAAGAAAAGAAGAAACAATGTTGATAACAGACCAAACCTGAAGTGGTATAGGGTTTCCGAACCCTAACTGCACCTTTTTCGACATAGGGTATACAATCCCTAGTTGATGATTTCTTTTCCAACATAGGGTATACAATCCCTAGTTGATGATTTCTTTTCCAACATAGGGTATACAATCCCTAGTTGATGATTTCTTTTCCAACATAGGGTATACAATCCCTAGTTGATAATTTGTTTTCCAACATAGGGTATACAATCCCTTGTTGATGATCTTTTCCAACATAGGGTATACACTCCCTCGTTGAAGCCAACATAGGGTATATAATCCCTAGTTGATGATTTCTTTTCCAACATAGGGTATACAATCCCTAGTTGATGATTTCTTTTCCAACATAGGGTATACACTCCCTCGTTGATGCCAACATAGGGTATACAATCCCTAGTTGATGACTTCTTTTCCAACATAGGGTATACAATCCCTAGTTGATAATTTTTTTTCCAACATAGGGTATACAACCCCTAGTTGATGATTTCTCTTCCAACATAGGGTATACACTCCCTCGTTGATGCCAACATTGGGTATACAATCCCCAGTTGATGACTTATTTTCCAACATAGGGTATACAACCCCTAATTGATGATTTCTTTTCCAACATAGGGTATACAATCCCTAGTTGATGATTTCTTTTCCAACATAGGGTATACAATCCCTAGTTGATGATTTCTTTTCCAACATAGGGTATACAACCCCTCGTTGATGATTTGTTTTCCAACATAGGGTATACAATCCCTAGTTGATGACTTCTCTTCCGACATAGGGTATACACTCCCTCGTTGATGCCAACATAGGGTATACAATCCCTAGTTGATGATTTCTTTTCCAACATAGGGTATACAATCCCTAGTTGATGATTTCTTTTCCAACATAGGGTATACAACCCCTAGTTGATGATTTCTTTTCCAACATAGGGTATACAAACCCTCGTTGATGATTTCTTTTCCAACATAGGGTATACAATCCCTAGTTGATGATTTCTTTTCCAACATAGGGTATACAACCCCTAGTTAATGATTTCTTTTCCAACATAGGCTATACAACCCCTCGTTGATGATTTCTTTTCCAACATAGGGTATACAATCCCTAGTTGATGATTTCTTTTCCAACATAGGGTATACAATCCCTAGTTGATGATTTCTTTTCCGACATAGGGTATACAATCCCTAGTTGATGATTTCTTTTCCGACATAGGGTAAACAATCCCTAGTTGATGATTTCTCTTCCGACATAGGGTATACACTCCCTAGTTGATGCCAGCATAAGGTATACACTCCTTAGTTGATGATTTTTCCAAATCCCTAGTTGATTTTATTTTGCAACGTAGGGTCTCCACCCCTAGTTGATCTTACTTTTAGACATAGGGTATCCACTCCCTAGTCTACAATAGCTCCAGGTGCACTGTTCCCGGCTTTTCATCGCTTTCAATAATAAAGTAGTGTAGATTTCCTTATAATAATTCACGAAATTTTCCTAGTGAAAATTGGGGCAGAAAATTTTGTTCGTTTGTTTTTTATTTTTGTGCAGAGTACATTTTTAGGACAGTGGATTCGAGACGACCAAAAGAAGAAGTTTCAATTCAGAATAATAAAAAAAAAAAGAAAAAAAAAGAAGGTTGAATCCAAAGTGCAAAAACGGGGAAGATATGGATTATTAAGGACGAGATTGAAGTCATCCGTTCAGTATATCCTGCCTTGATCCGAGGAACGATAAGACGAAACCAGCATCTGCGGCTAACAACCATCAAGATCCAGGTCAAAGTCGGCAAAAGATCAAGACTCAAGCCCAAGTCTTAGATAGGAATCTTGTAACTAGCAGCTAACAGGTTTAGTTAGTCTTTCGTTTTGTTACTTTGGTGTAATAAGAAGATCGGCAATAGTAACAGCAGCAACCACACTGAAACCACAGTTACCCGGTAGTCCCAGCTACCAAAACTTTCAGAACTACACTGACATGATTCCTTTATAGCCAAGGATATGTAGGAAACCTTTGAAGCGGGGTTCGGTCAAACTTTTCAAAAGCGCTTCACATGGAGTGTTTGAACGGGTAAAAATTGTTCATAACTGATCGCTTTGTCTTTGCCCGAAAACTCTTCGTGTTTCCGAGAAAAGAGGGGCAACTGTGAGCATGTAATTTTTCACCTACTAAATACTCCTACAAAATTTTATAAATAAATTAATTTTATAGATTTTTGTTGAATTTCAGTGTTTATTATGAATTATTTGCATTGCATGGTCATAATCCATCTTTTAAAAATTTATAAAATGATAAATAATAACAAAAATATATTTTAAATTGCATAGTTAGGTTTTGGCTCAATTTAATACTTAGTTGTCTAATTCAATCATTTTTATTAGGAAAAATTACAAAAAATTGCTTTCTAAATAATTAGGAATGTTATTTGATAGTTTCACTTTAATTAATTCATTAATTAAGTCATAATTAGATGAAATTAGGTTAAAACTAATTATGATTAATTAGAATTATTTAAATTAATTTAATTAGTTTAACCTAAGTGTCCAAAGACTTAAAGACTATGAGAACCGGACCTGGGCCCAATGCACCCAAGCCCAATCCCATCTCTACACTACTCACAATACCCAGCCAAATTAGCCTTAAATCCGGCCAGCCCCTATTACCCAAAACGACCCCGTTTTTAATTAAACCAATCTCAGTCGTTGATCTTCCCAGATCTAACGGCTGGGAACTAACAACTCATTAAATATAAATATGTCCAAACATCCCCCCCCCCCTCCAACCCCTTTGAACCTAAAGCCTAACACCCTCAAAGACCGTCTCTCTCTCTTCTCTCTAACATCTCACCGGCTCCGCCCTACCACCACCCTGCTCCGCAGACCGGAAATCTCCCACCGGCGGCGGAGCTCAACCAAATGGCCCCAAATTTTGACCACACAACCTCCTTCGTCCCCTAAATCACCTCCTAGCGTTTGTTTCCTCAGAAAACCACCCCAAAACCTCCAATTTCGGATCTAAAAACTCAAAAACCCTAGAGTTCACTCCCCGTCGGATGAAAGCAAAACATTGGCTCAGACTTTCACCTAAGTCATCCCCACTGGTATCTCCTCTTTCTTTTCTTACTTGTCTTTTTTTTCGTCTGAAATCATCACTGTTTGGGCTAGACTTTTCTTTTATTTTTACTCTGTCGTTGCCTTCTTCTACTGGATCCTGTTCTTCCTCTTGTTTAGTTTAAGCTCTAAATGTATTTTGTGACAGTAATGTTTTAATTTGTTCTCGTCAATTAGTAATTAGGTTTCGTTGATAACCATGTTTTCTAACCTAGGTTTTATCACTGTTTGTATGTGTGACTGTTCTTCCTTAATTCGCACTACCTTTGATTTGATTAATTCAATCTTTGACATGTTATGCACATTCTTGACTGTTTTGCAAACATGTTTAGTTGTTAGGATTTTCTGATAATCATTGTTGAAATTAGGAATGTTTAACTTGATTGATTCATGTTAGGTTTTGCAAATGGTTTGTTTTCATTGTTTTTTCCCCTAAAAGGTGACTGCCACTTTGAATAATTATTTCATTTTCTACTTGATTGTGTTAGCCATTAAGATAGTCAATTAATCAATTAGGAGTTAATTATACCTGATTAATTAAATATACCTTTGAAACTAAAATAACTAATAGTATAATTAGAAACTAACTTTAAAAACCTAATTAACTAATTAAGCTAATTATCTAACCTAACTTCCTAAAGGAGACTAGACCTCTAATTTCATTAAGGGTTTAGTATGACTTACTAAGTTAGAATTAGCCAACACCTAATTAACTTAATTCCTAAACAAGTCTAAAATCAGTTAGGAGTTAAATCCCTTAATTAACTAAGTCCTAATTTCTAAAAAGATAAATCACTTCTTTTATATAAGTCGTAGAACAATTAATTAGTCACATAAGGTCCTTTAATTAATAACACAAGCCCAAATCAAGGTTAATCTAATTCAAGTGATGACTTTGTAATAGTTAACTAAGTCTTAATCCTAATTAAGAATAGCTAATTAAGTTTAATTAACTAAAGTAACTAATTAGGATCAACTATCCCAAGTTAATAGGTAACCCCAATCAACCTTAACCTTAGTTACCTAAAGGGTAATTCTAGGGACCTTAAGGGGTAGTTTAGTATTTTAGTTGAGGGAATCTTGGGTGTAACAACCCAAGAACCTTCTAGAGTCAACAAACCAGATTTTTAGGGGGTAAAAAAGTAATTTTAAGGGCTAAGAATCTTCTAGAATAGGGCAGCTGTCCCAAAAGATAAGGGTGGCAGCTGCATTTGTACTATTTTCAGTTTATTGGATAGGGAATATGCCAAGCATATCCTATCCCAAACCCCCCTATAAATACACACGCCTTTTACCACTAAAAGGACGGATCATTTTTTACAACTTTTGAGCTACTGAAAAATCTGAGAGCTACACACACACAGAATTTCATACTTTTACACACACTCTCTCGGCTGAAATACACACTCAATACATACACTCTACATAGCAGAAATCCTGCACTGAAAATACTCAAGTAACTATAGAAAAAAAAATATCTCAAAAAATCTGATTTTCTTCAGCTTTGGAATTCTGAAATATGGGTCATGGTTGTTGATTCTATGGTTTATAAAAGCTCGGGTTTAAAATCTGGGATATTATTGCTGATTTTTCCTCAAACTCCTGGTATTTAAACCATCATTTCCTGGGTTTTGCTACTGTTGTCTTCTACCTTTATTAAGCTCAAAAAATCTGACCTTTATTTGGTCAGATCTTGCTGTTATTTTTGCTCTTAAAGGTATGTAAATTCTTTTTATATAAATGAAGTTTTGGTTTGTTAAGAATGTCTCTGAATTATTTTTCTGGAATCTGCATTTGATTAGCGTTTGTGTGGTGCTGAAAATGCTTGATACCATCTTTCTTATTTTTTTTTAGATTATGAACATGAGAACTTGGGTATTGTATAAATGAGCTAAGTGTGGTTATTTAGTTTCTGATTTTGTGAGGTCTCCATATGTGTCACGACCCAAAATCCATAAGGTTGTGATAGCGTCGGACACCATTGTCAGGCAAGCCCAACATTTAAATGGTTAAGTTAACTTTCTTGTTTTAGCATTTTTTGAAATCATTACCTTTCACTTTATTACATAATACCTTAATAAATCCGCTAAGTAAATATGACAATTTAATATTTTATTTTTATAAAATACACCCCAAGCACACCGCAGAATCCGGTGTCACAAGTGCATGAGCAAATTCTAAGAATTTCACAAATACTACAAAGCTTGTCCAAAGTACAAATTGGACGAGGAATTTAAAATGAAAATAAATACAATATGAGGGAGACTCTGTCAGTTGCGCATCGCCTCCGGATTATGCAGCTCGCCTAAGTCTCCAAACCAACCACATCGCTATGAAAGTACCTGTGCAATAAAAATGCACAGCAAGTGTAGCATGAGTACGAAAACAACGGGTACTCACTAAGTATCCCGCCTAACCTCAGAGAGGTAGTGACGAGAGGTCGAATTTGACACTTGCTATAAGTCAGTTTAGTATAATCAAGTGAGGTGCTAAGCATGAGTGTCATAGGCAAATATAATAATAATCAGGGATACTAAATATCAACTTCTTTCACATTTAACACATTAAATCTTCGTCATTTCAGTTGGAAATTTTACAACTTCTTAGGCCAGTAAACAGTAATAATTACAGGAAATACGCAGAAATTATCATGCGCAAGAAAATGCCGAGGGTCGAACAGCGCGGACCAACAATAATAAAATGTGCACTGCCGAGGGTCGAACGGCCCGAACCATAGATGCATCTATCTGCCCCGATCGCGAATCGAACATGTGACGCGGTTAACATAATACTAGGGCTACCCCGCTCGCGAATCATACATGCGACTCAGGCACCCAAAGTTACACATATCCACACCAATAAACCACATTTTTATCGGGAAAATTAGATGTTCAATGAAGTGATAAAATTCTCCATTTAATAAACATGAGAATAGTATTTAAAACCTTTCTGGAGGTTTACTTGCCAATATCGACAGGGTTCCAAACTATATAGATTTATCTGAAACACAATTCTCCAAGGAAGAATCAATTCTCCTTCTAGGTGATTAAGAAAAGTAACTCTATCCTTTTTAGAGATTTAGATACTAACTGAAAGCATCACATGATATTTTATTGACAAGGTCACAAGTACAACAAGTAAGGCATGCTAGTGGGTCCTAGACTACCCGTACATGGCATAATAGTAGCTACGCACGGACTCCCGTCACCTCGTGTGTACGAGCCCCCGCAAATAATAGCATGTACTTAATTATTTCACTTAGGGGGACAATTCCCCCTCACAAAGTTAGAAAGGAGACTTACCTTACTCCGAAATTCCATAACCGGCCTCCAAGCCCTTCCGATGACTCAAATCGTTGCACAACGCTTCGAAACTACCCAAACAACGACAAACCAATGAAAATAGACTCTAATATTTGCAACTATTCCAAATCATATAATTTCCCAACTTCGCCCAGTGAAATGACCAAAATGCCCTCGGGCCCACGTGCCCAGAATCCGAAATTTCTTGGAGATGAATCCTACCCATAGCTTTACTAGTTCAAATATACCCTTTACTCTAAATTCCATGCTCAAATTCGATGCTAAAAATCCAAATTACCATTTTCTAGGTTTTCTTCAAAATTTTCCAATTTTTTCACAATCTTTCATGTTTAATCCATGCATATAACTTGTATTAATCTTAAAAACATGAAGGAATTTCTTACCTAGTGATGCTTGATGAAAACCCACTCTTGAAGCTCCTCAAAGTCGACCTAACGAAAGAAGAAATGAGAAGAAATGGCCAAAACCCGTTTAAAACATAACACTACCTAGCACTGCCCCTCTATGCGATCGCATGAAGTCCACTGCGATCGCATAGGCCAAACCAGGCTGCCCCCAAACTCTGCCTTATGCGATCGCACTCTACACCACGCGATCGCACAGGCCATTCCAGCTCCCTCCAAAATTCCTTCCCCGCGATCGCAGCTTCCCCCTTGCGTTCGCATAGGCCAAAACAGAACCCCCCACATTTCCTCTACTGTGCGATTGCATACACCTACCTGCGATCGCGCAGCCAAAATCAGCAGCCTCACAAATCCTTCTATGCGATCGCATACTCTCTCACGCGATCGCATAGAGTAAAAACTTACTGCACTCACACCAGAAAACCAGCAATCCTCACAAGGCAAGAATCGACGCGTTGAGCATCTGAAACACGCCTGAGGCCCCCGGGACCTCAACCAAAACTACCAACCAGTCCCAATACCTCATTCGAACTTAGTCGAGCCTTGAAATCACCTCAAACAACATCGAAATCACGAATCGCAACCTGATTCAAGCTTAATGAACTTAGAACTTTCAAACTTCTATATTCGATGCCGAAACCTATCAAATCACGTTCGATTAATCTCAAATTTTGCACACAAGTCATATTCAACATTACGGACCTGTTCCAACTTCCGGAATCGCATTCCGACCTTGATATCAAAGTTTTCACTTCCGGTCGGATTTCTCAAAAATCTTCAAATTTCTATCTTTAGCCAAACGACTTCAAAATGACCTACGAGCATCCGTATTCACGTCCGATCGCGCTCCCAATTCGAGAATCACCATACAAAGCTATTCCCAGGCTCGGAATCCCAAACAGACATTAATAACTTCGAAATGCCTTACAGCCCAAATTTATGAAATTCTTCTAAAATGCTATCTTCCATAATATACGCCGAAACGCTCCTGTGTTATCCAAAATCCGATCCGGACATACGCCCAAGTCCGAAATCATCATACAAACCTGCAGGAATCATGAAATCCCGATTCGGAGGTCGTTTACTCAAAATTCCAATCTTAGTTGATTCTTCCAACTGAAGGCTTCCGAATTGAGAATTTTCTTTCCAAATTAACTCTAAACTTCCCGAAATTCAATTCCGACCACGCCCACGAGTCATAATACCTAAAACGAAGCTGCTCACGGCCTCAAACTGCTGAAGTGTGCTAGAGCTCAAAACGATTGGTCGGGTCGTTAAATTCTCCCCCACTTAAACAAATATTCGTCCTCGAACGTGCTAAGAACTGCTGTGGAGTTATCTAAAACCACTTTTTAACACCTCGTGCACCTTCCCGTGCTACCACAACCCATTTGAGTACATTAGCTTGATCAAATCTGAAGATTTCCTCTTTTATCCATATACTAAGCATAGAATCCAGTTCCAATAACTGAAATTTCTCTGCCAGGCCTAGTTCCAATATATAACACCGTATCAACTACCACACGATATACCAGAACATGACTACATACCTTTGCTGAATTAGCACCATGCACCGCAAAATTCGTCATCTAACCACAATGACGTTCCCTGAACCTTAATAGCCAAAATTTCACGGATCTGATGCTCCCGATGCACCTCATAACAAATATACATGCATCCTGCTATAATGCCGACGGTACCACCACAACGAAGGAGATGTGTAGAAGTTCATACCCAACTGCAGAGTTAACAAATCATTGAATATCTCATCTTGACTAGAATCATCACCTCATTATGAACCGAATAATGGTATTTGTTCTTTAATATACACTTCACATAACCTTGTCGCACTGATCCCTGATTCGATAATCTCGCCTCACCCAGTATGAACTGCTCAGACAACAAATCACCCCAAACATGACCAATAGTCTCACATGATACCACATCGCGCCACTAAGCCACAACTCGAGCATGAGACATAAGGAATGACTCAGGAAGGGACTACTCAACTCAAGCAACTAATACGAACTTTCCTCAGAAAATAGGAAGCAAAACATAAGAAAATAAATATAGGAACCTTACTCATCGTCATACTGTTTCGGTGTGCAACCCGATCCAAATAACATACCTGTGGCGGCGTGCCACCCGATCAATCATAAAATTCACATAAGGAAATATACACGGAGTTGAATTGCTCATTGTTACAAATTACTGAATATCGATCATAAGCATGCTAAGTGCATAATAACATTCTGGGGAGACTGATAAAGCCATATGCTTACAAAACTCAAGCACAATTGAGGTGCAATATATATATATATATAT
>ML388672.1:1738-82658 GCA_005239525.1 Nicotiana knightiana
ACCAGATTATATACAATTGTCACTTCAAGAACTTCATCAATGAAAGACCAAATTTTATTAGAGACATTTACCACTGCCTGAGCTAATCCAATTCTTTTTCTGTATCTCTCCATCTTGCTAGCTTGTTGCTTAGGTTCCATAATTCCTATAAATTTAAAATGGTGTTTTTTGTGCATTGTTATCAATCTTTCAAAGGCCTGCATCGTTTTGACAGACCTTACATTCCATATTAATGCATCCATCAAAGGTTTTGAGACTTAGAGAGTGTTCTCCTAGTTTGTACTCCTCCTGTTGATGCTATTGCTGCAACCTTCCCTTGCTTTCCTTTTCCTTTGGTTTTTGACTCCCTTTCTCCATGTGACTTGGAGATAAGTCTCCCTGTCTAGCCACATTGAGAAAATTTTGTGCTAAGGACTCCTCATCCATATCTTTGTTGGCAATATCGTGTTGTATAATATTTTCCCCAACTACCAAATTATCTGTGTTCTTCTGCATAACTGTCAAGTTTCTGGCTCCTTTATTAACCTCAATTTGGGATTGATTTTCTGGAACAATGCCAGCTTCCAATTGTAATTTACTAGCTATTTCTCTTTTTCCTTTTGCACTGGCATTTGGTTTGTCAATGCCTCCAGCTTTTGTCTTCTCAACTATCATATCTACTGCCCCACCTGGGTCCCCAGGATCCCCAGGATCTTCCAATATACATATTTCCTCAAGGTCACCCTTTCCTTGTACCTGTATATCGAATGTTTTGAGACTTGTTATTCTTTGTTCATCAGTAAGCTGGTTTTCTTTACTGTAATCCTTATCACCTTGATATTCTCCATTATCTACATCTCCTCCACCTTCCTTCTCACTTGGTATCTCATCAGGAATCTCACCTTCTTCTGAGTCAACCTCTGTCTGGTTATTCCATAGTCTACCACCTTTCCACTTGACTCTCTCATTGCTTTTGAATTTTTCATAGTCTGGATCCTCAACTTGATCATTATCTACTCTGTTTCCCATTTCTGCATCCACTCTAGTGTCTTGAGTTGGGATCTCTTGGCATGATGTATTGATAACCACCATATTATCATTAAAAGCTCTTTGAACCCATTGTGCAGTAGTCTCCTTTGGTTGATTATCTCCCCCTGTGTTCTCCTTATGTCTGTTTTCTTCCTGATTGGTAGTATTCCTATTAGGAGCAATTGAGCTCGCATTAGGAACAACTGGACATATACCCTTCCCAGTTGTGTTAAGCATTGTATAATCCTTTTTCTTTGACTTATCCATCCTAGGTGATTTTGGTTTATAAGCTGGTGCTGCATAGTTTAACTTTGATGTGGCCACAGCATTTTGCACTGATGCTTGGTCTGTATTCCCATCAACCACGACTAGTTGATTTTGATCCTGGACTTCATCACTTTCCACCTCCAATATTGCAAACTGATTTGTAGTTTGAACTTGTTGTGGTACCATAGCATTTTCTTTATGAACTGGGACAATTTCTTGTCCAGTTTTAGTAACACACTCTGCTTGTTTCTCCTTTCCTTTACCTCTATTGTCCTTAACTTCTTTCCATTGAGCACCCACATTCCCAACAACTTTACCACTTGATAAAATCATAACAGGAGCATTTGGATTACCTCTTACATTATTTCCTTGCAACACTGGTTCCTTACCTCCAGTCTGTTCATCCACCCTATTCTCCATAAGTTCAGGATGTAATCTCCAGCACTCTACCATATCATGACCCTGGAGTTTACATTCCTTACAGTATTTAGGTAAGTAGTCATATCTAATAGTAATCCACTATGTCCTTATCTCACCAGTACCATCATTCTCAATATCCATACGAAGGTTTTTTGGATGATCAGCTAATAAATCCATTAGCACCTTAACACGAGCACAACTAGGTCGCGTCTTGTTAACAGTGGCCAAATCAAGGTGTAATGGGGTGCCAACTGCTGAAGCTAGAGAGAATAAACATTCTTTTACAAAGAAGGTTGGCAATAGATTTGGAAAGGAAATCCAGGCCATCACCTTAGGAGTCTCCTCGCCTGCCTTAAACTTGGTATCATATAACAGTGTTCTCAACTGATATTCATGCCCAAACTTGTCTTTAACGTAATAAACTGACTTCGACGTAAAATCTATGTAATCTTGCCACAACGTCAGTCTAACGAATACATGCCTGTCTCTAAGGAATCCAATGTTACACTCACCCTTAATTCCACATTGCATGGGTAGAATTCTACATAATTCTTGGATTTCTGGCCATCCATACGAAAATTTGCATACAACAGCAAACTTCAAACCTTCAAGGATGTTCATACGTTCAATTTCTGACTCCATGAACTTCACCATGGGTTGACCTTGAAGGAACGAGGCTCGTCTCACTTGAATTGGCTCGACAGGAGACATGTTCGTTTTGATCATCGTAGGTTTTAATGCTTTGGCATAATCCATGGGTTGTGATGTGTTGTTTGGATTTGTTGTGGGCTGGGGTACGTTAGGGGGTGGTGGGGGAGGCAGCCCATCCACAGTGGGTGGCTGGCCACCGGCCAAATTGGCCATGAAAGTGATCGAAGTTGGATCTCTCTTTTTTTCTTGTTAGGGTTAGGGTTGAGAGCGTTTTTTTTCTCAACTTACTGTCTACTACTAGGGGTTTAGCATGATACGCTCACCATTTCAACCTCATCCATCGGAGGTTTGACCCTGGATGCTTGCTCACGCCATTTGATGGCGTACTCCCTGAAACTCTCTGAGGGTTTCTTTTTGAGATTGGACAATGAGTTTCTATCGGGAGCGATGTCCACATTGTATTGGAATTTTTGGAAAGAATCCCGGGCTAAGTCATCCCATATATGCCAATGGGATATATCCTGGTCCATTTACCATTCTGATGCAATTCCCGTTAAACTCTCCCCAAAATACGCCATGAGAAGTTCTTCCTTCCCGCCTGCTCCCCTGAGTTGGTTGCAGTATCCTTTTAGGTGGGCTATGGGGTCTCCGTGCCCGTCATATCTTTCGAATTTGGGGGTCTTGAACCCGAGAGGTAGATGGACGTGCGGGAACATGCACAAATCTGCATAGGAGACACTTTTCTGCCCGCTTAGCCCTTGTATGTTTTTGAGGCTTTGTTCAATACTCCTCATTTTCCGGGTTATTTCTTCGCTTTCGAAGCTTTTCTTATCCTGTCCCAAAGTGAACTCGGGCTGAGTTTGTTGGAGATATGCATTGGGAGCAGCATGAGCAGTGTCCTGATGGACGGATGGTGTTTGGAATGTGAACGCCGGTGGCTCGAAACTTGGTCCGGAGATAGTTGGTGGGGCTGTGGCGGAAATGGGTGGTGCGGTAAAAATGTTGGAAGATGTACCAGAAAACAAAGCCTAGGGGCGAACCTCAGAAGGCCTTCCGGCAAAATGAGCCGACATGCTTGGATATCCAAATGGCGTGGCCGGGTAGCTTATGGGGATGTTGGACGTCCCTCCTGCCCTGGGGATTATCTCTGGGAATCCCGGGATAGTACTAGGTGGTTCCCTACCATTGGACCATGCGTCCCACATTTCTAGCATGCGGCAACGCAGAGCCCTGTTTTCTTCCGCTGTTGCGGACTCCGATGTTGGAACGGCGGGGTTTAGGTCTTCCACGGTTGAGTTGACGATTGGTAGGTGAATTTCAAAAGTCATTTCTATGTTTCCCTTCGATCTTGTGAAGTAAGGATGGGAAGCTAGGTTACCGCAAAACCAACCACCTTAAAATACCTTTAAGATTGAATCAACAAACGTTAGTTTTTTAAAACATAGACAAATTGCCCATACGGGGTATGCAGTGCACCTGATGTTTTTCTATATGTCTTTGCCACAGCCGTGTACTTCATCCCGGCCTTATCTCTTGGTTTGTTTTTCTCTCAGTTATTATTTTTCTTTTCTCGGTTATCGCGTCTGCTATTTATTTTTTTGTTTTCTTTTCTTATGATCGAATCCTATGTGGATTGCCTACGTATCACGGCGCCGCGTGAATCAGACCATTGCATAGTTCAATGTGGCTAAACCCAAAAGGCATTTTCTAAAGGCTTCATTCTGAGAAAAATTCCATTCATTAAATAAACGCTTTTGATTACAGAAGGTTAACAACCTTGACACACATTTTTTCGAAAATATAGAGACTATTGTGGACTCAACATATGATNATTGCCACGGGCCTGCATGCTATGTCTTGTCGGAGGCGGTACAGGTCGTTCATTGTCTTATGGACAAAGATCATAACGGCTGAAAAGAAAGTGGTCCGAGTCATATCTTCACATTCTTGACATTTGGTGACGATGTAGTCAGCTATCGCTTGGACCCTTCGTCTGATAATACCTTTCTCTTGAAATAGGCGCCCGATTTGTTGGGATCTTGCTTTTAAAGTTTGGGCATCCTTGTGACTCTGTTCTTTCCATCGTTGCAACTTTTTTTCTAACCGAGCCATCATGGCATAGAATTGTTCCCTCTCTGTTTTAAACCCTTTTGCCTGTTTGGCCCTCTCGTTCTCGACGGTGACCAATTTTTCTTTCAAGCCCACAACTTCCTGGTCATATTTCCTTTTTAGTTTCTGAACAAATCCCGTTCTTTCTTCTTCACTCCTTGCTAGTCTTGCACGAAATTCGGGCAGTTCTTCTTCATCTTTGTGCAACTCATTCCCCATACTACATAATTTATGCCTCAAACTGTTGATAAGCCTTTCATTAGTCCTGCTTCTCTCTGAGTTCTCAGCAGCTGTTTTCAGTTCCTGTATCTGGGCCCGGAGGGCTTCATTTTCTTGGGCTAATCTATTTTTCTCTCCTTCGATTGAGGCATTTTGTAGAGTATTTTCGAACTTGCTTTCTCTGACCTGGGCCTCCAATTTGCTTATGGTGGCTCGGTAGCTGTTCTCTCTTTATAACAAGGCCCAATGCTCTTGAGTTTGCTCGGTGAATTGTTGTACATGGGGTCTCTTTGCGGGTCGATCTTGCTCTTGATGTTCCCGACCTCTTACCCAGTACCATGAGGTGTAGTCGGGTTCCACTTCCCCTTTTGATAAGTCTCTCACTTCAGTTTGGGGTTCTAAAAACCTGCACTCATTCCAAATTTGACGGACCCTGATTTCGAGGAAGGCAACTCTTGGGCATAATTCAATGGCTTGTTGGCTTAAATCCTCGTCCTGGGGAACACCTTGTTGCCTCCCCAACTGGCGTAAGACCCGGTGCGGGGCATATGGCTGAATGCTTTGCAAGCCCATTAATAGGAGATAGCAAACCTCAGCCGACATATTGATAACCTCGTCGAGAGGGAGCCATTCGAACGTCCACTCGATTTGGTTGGAGGTTAGTGAGCTCAAGTAGGAGAGGCCTCCGTGCCTTCAGGGAATTGGTGGCCTTTTACCCGAGTGGTATGTTCCTCAATGCAGTTTAAACCGGTTAAACCATAGTTCATGTAGCCCGGGCGGTGGTAGAGGTGTTCAATCAGTCAGATTTGTAGGAGCAGGTTGCACCACTCAAAGAATTTTCCCCCATATTGGCAAATTGTCAGAGCACGGTATATCTCGGCTAAAACCATCGGCATCAGTGTGCCATTGTACTTTTTCATCATGAAGTCTACTGTTCCCACAAGTCCGATGTCTATGCATCCGTCGCTTCTTGGGCATATAAAGGTGCCCAAGAATGCTACCACAAAAGCTAGCCCCCGGTGGGCTTCCCATTTAGCCTGATCTTTGTGAGTTAGACCAGTGTTGTTAGCCTCGTAACCCTGGGGATCTCCATAACGTCTGTAAAGAAAGTAGAAAGTGCAGAAGCCTTCGGACAAATGTGGGTCTTGGACGTCCCGGCTAATGTTCAACAGATCCAAAAACTTGTGGGGAGTCACCGCCCTGGGTGCCACTGGGTACCGACTTCTGAGTTTGTCATTGAGACCAGCATACCCCGCTATTTCCTCCAGCGTGGGTGTTAATTCAAAGTCCGAAAAGTGGAATACATTGTGGGCGGGATCCCAGAACGGTACTAGAGCTTCGACGATGTCCAACCTCGGCTTGATCTTTAAAAGGCCAGTAAGTCCCCCTAAAGCTTTTATAACAGACTTTCTACTAGTCTCCCCCAAGTTGCTCCACCACATATGGAGTCCCAGAGGGATTTCCTCGACTGCTTTGAAGGGAATGTTTTCAACTGTATTCATCCTGCACATTCGTTCTTTTATTAAGACCACAGAAAAATTTTCGAAAAGAGTCATTTTGGGCAAAAGGCTTACAGAAAATGGACCACCTTTGCGAATACGACCTTTTAAAGCAGTGTTCGCGAATTGGGTTGAAATTTAAAACACAGGGGGCCATTCTTGCCAAACGGCCTACCGGCGCCCCACTTGGGCGATTAGGTTATAATGGCGTCACTTGATTTTATTTAAGGCTATATTTGTTTGATTTTAAAAAATGGAGTTGGACCCAATGAGGGTTGCCTACGTATCTCACACCAGTGAGAATCAAACAAAGCGTAGTTTGGGAAAATCTTGATTAACTAAAAATGTATACCCACTCATTTTATTTTTGTATATTTTATTTATTTATTTTATTATTTTTTGTTTTAGAAATTTTGGCAGCGTTTCGGAATAAACACGAGGATTTTCCAAAATAGGGTAAATTCTCTATTCTACCTCACTCTTGGTTTTTCTGCTCATCATTTTTTTATTTAGCCGGTTGATACACAAGTTGTGACAAATAAATGCATACGTAGCAAATAAAATGCATCAGGGTAGTCTTTTATTTCTGGTACACCTGTCCTAGACGGATCCAACATCTGTGTTGAGTCCCCTAAGTCAAATGCACATGATGCAAATAAGCGTTCCTACTAGGGATCCGTCATGAGGTTTTGTTATTCTAGGTTTAAATCTGGGGTTTTGTTCTAGACCAGGCTTACCCGAGCGGACAGCTCGAGCCGAGGTTGGGGCAGCGTACCGGGAATACAGAAGCTTCGCCGGCTTTGNCCAAACAAAACAGTTTATTCTAAGCTTGAATTCTTGAACCCTAAACCAGAGATTCTGGGTTCGGTCCTCAGCGGAGTCGCCAGAGCTGTCACACCTCCTTTTTCCACCCCCCGGGAGGGTAATAAGGGAGTTTTTCCAATTAAAGTGACATTATTCGATTTTGGGATTATTTATTGTTTTTTAGAGTCGCCACCCGGATTTTTGACGATGCTCCGGGACACCGTTTATTTTAATATCCCAAACCGAGGAAGTTTTTGACTCTGTTTAAAATGTCTGCGAACCCGAAATCCGGGTAAGGAATTCTGTTAACCCGGGAGAAGGTGTTAGGCACTCCCGAATTCCGTGGTTCTAGCACGGTCGCTTAACTATTAATATTTGGCCNAAACCGCTTTTGATATTTATGGATTTATCTTGAAACAAGTCACGATGGCGTGCACTCGTTTGTTTTTGGACATATTGTAACCGTGCCACATGAAATGCACCCACGATTACAACATGTGATTTTTATTATTGTTTGAAGTTGGAGTCGGGGACATGAGTTGCCGCACCCGAGTGTGGATTACATAATCATGACTATGGTCATGATAGTTAAAATGCTTATTTGAAGCAATTGTCGATTATTCTCTAAGTTTTGTAATTTTAGTCTAAAAGAGGTATTTTTGGACTAAAGGATAGATATGTGTTCGAAATCGTCTAAGACTAAGTTAGCTAGTCTAAGGATGAGTATTTGGGCTGATGCCTATGCTTATAAGCATACACACACCTTATTTACTGTTTTTCGGCCTTGAATCGGTAAGCTAGAACTATCTATTGTTCTTTGTGAGGACTTTGTAATCTTGAAAAAATAGCAGGGCATAAACAGGTTTTACCAGTTCATACTTTGCAGTTTCTGCCCATTCTTATACATCCTAAACACATATCTAAAATCGGGATTTGTACATACTTTTAAGGTACAAATATTCATACATCCATCTCGAAAAAATTCAAAGAATGTGAGATAAGTTAGAAATATTTTGGATCACCAATTTCTATTCATATTGAAAGTTACAGAAAATGAAATAACATGATTCCAAAATTCTAGCAGATGTTTACAGGGAGATTTTCATATAGGTTACTTAGGATATACATTCATACTTTTAGTTGAATGTCTACTTTTATCATATTACTTCTTAAAGAAGATAACTATAATCCTTGGGCCTGTCTACTCCCTCATGGCCTGGTAGCCTAAGGAGTTAAACTTGATTAAAGCCTTAGTGGGTTGTTTCATCAAGCTGGCCCAATCCTGGATTTAACAGAAAAGAGTAAGAAACCTGGAATAATAGTATACAGTATCCAGTCCATATTTACAACATAAAAATACAAAAAAAAAAAGAAAATTATGCTATTACATTACCGTTTCACTATGAAATACAATTTCCTAAAAGGGAAAAAAAACAATAATTAACAGAGTAAAGAGAGAACAAAACTGCTTCTGCTCAAGCTGGCCTTCAACGGCTTCGAAATCTATATTCTTCTGGCTATTTTATTAGTCACAAAATGACTAACTTAATAAACCATTCCTTGGGCATGTTATGAGGCAACATGACTATTATTTGGTCAAGTTGAATCCTAATCATGCGATCGTGTTAATTTTAAAGGACCCGACCTACTTTGGTGTACTTTTCTTGGAATGAACCTGACCATAAAGAGGTTAGGTTCAGTTCCGAGGATGCAAGCCCATCAGTCCTTTAAGTCATTCATATTATGACCTGAATTCTGACAATGACTTATCTATTCTTAGGCATTTCTTAAGGCATGATTCTGACCATTTATTGGGTTCAGATTCCTGTCTTAATACCTTTATAATGATAATCTAACTATTCTATTACTGTTTATGCATGATCATAGGGGGAATCTGACCCTGAAGGGATCATACTTTTAATCCCACAATGCCAACTAAGTCAAGTTTATATGGAGACTTGCTTAATGAGTTTATTCAGTGACAAAGGAAACACAAATAAAAGCATCTTTCAATCTAAAACTAAAAGTCCAAAATTTTGCTATTTGGACAGTAGCAAAAGCAGACCTTCAAACATTTATAGGATGAGCCATGCCATGAGGGAGGCTAGACTCAACCTTGATGATGCTCTGCACCACTTTGACAGAACAGGTTCCTGCCCCTTTTTATGGGCTGAATCTGACCATAAAAGGGGTCAGATTCAACTCCATAGAGGCCCCTTTTTGTAACTTTCAACTCATACTTATACTATGTCTTTGACTTNGACCCAGCTAAGTATATTTCTGCCATCTTATGGGTAAAATCTGACCATAGAAGAGATCAGATTCAACACCCAAGTGCAGATTATTCCACTAATAGACTAACACAAAACTGACATCCACTGATACTCAATGCATTTTAACCAACTTGAAATCAAAGCAGAATAATTCTTAAGGATTTAGATACTACACACAACACATATCTGGATTCCTTAACATCATATCAACTAAAAATTACTTTAGCTTTATAAACCAAGAATAAAGAAGAAGATTCAGCTTGACATAATCTCAAAAGAAAACATAGCAAGAATTAAACATTTAGCATCAAACTAACAATAAATTCTGAGTATAATAATTTCATTTAAATTTCATTGTTACATACCTCTTTCGAAGAGAAAATAATCAAAAGAAACCTGACCAAATAAAGGTCAGGCAGAGAGGAAAATCAGCAAGAGGAAGAAAAAACCCAGCAGCAACCAAACAGCAAACCCAAAGTAGAGAAAACCCACGGGAAGATGATTTTGAATACCCAAATGATTGAACTAAGACAGCAACCAAAAAAAAACCAAGTCTTTTTTGGAAATAGAATCACAGCTACAAGACAACCTAAGCTCAGATTATTTCCCACTCCTACTGTGAAATCCTTTTCACTTCTGTTTTCTAAGTTTTTAGTAGTCAAAGTTGTGATTTTCAGTCTAAGGGAGTCAGAGAAGTATCTGAAAAAAAATCCTCCTCGTTTGGTAAAAATATGTGTATATATAAGGACAATTGGGATAGGATATGCTTAACATATTCCCTATCCTAAATGAGCTGAAAAGGGTACATGTACAGCTGTCAACCCTATCCTTTTGGGACAGCTGTATCTTCCAGAACATTCCAGCCCCTTGAAATTCCCTTTCTATCCCTAAAGTATCTGATTTCCTGATATTTATCTAATCTAGAAGGTTCTAACTAATTGTTCTTAACTAAGGTTGGGTCAATTAAATGAATATTAGTTGATTAAATGCCTAAAGTTGGCTTTCATACTACTTACTATGTTTAAGTCATTAAATCAACGATTTAATTAAACTTAAAAGAGGTTAGTAAAACCAGTTCCCTTAAACTTAGGTTAATTTAATTAAACTAAATGAATATGTCTTTGTTCATTACCCTCAAGCTACTTGTTTTAAACAGATTTTATTTTCAGTTAACTACATAAGAAGCTACCTAAATTAGTTTCTAGATTTAAGAAGTGGGAATCATTTAAATGTGAGACTAAGTGAATCAATTATTCTTAAGCTTAGTTAATTGATCTTAACTAGTTATCTAGGACTTAGATCAATTATGTTGTTTAGATGATTAAAGAAAATTAAGTCTACTAGTTAAGTGTGACTTATTGCCTAATTAATTTAAACTCAAATTGACCACTATTTGAATTAAAATCAGTAGTTAATTGAACTAATTGGTTTATACAATTTCATTAGGTGTAATTGGCTTATCTATTAACTCTTAGTCAATTGAGCGACTAATTCCATAAAACTAAACTTTTATACTATTTTGATCGTTCTAGGATCTTAGTTTGATTAAAGAAAGTTAGTTAGGTTAATAATTAGGCAATAAGTAACTCTATTCTAATTTAATTAATTAGTAGGTAAACTTTGTTGTCCTATCAAGGGTTGATTAATTTCAGATTAATCAATTACTTTAAACTTCTTAGACTTAGGTCAATTATATTGTTATTTAGTTCACATGTATACACAATTAGTTGTGTATGATTGTCTAATTAGATTATTATTTAATTTCGTAGTCAGGGTGGATGGTTAACTCTAGATTACACTAAACTAGAGTAAACAATCAATCGAATGTGATAAAGAGCGACACTGAAGGCAGTCTAAAACAAACTTAAGCATGAAACAAATAAGTATAATCTTTAGTAAATCAATGGTGACTAACAGGACAATCCAAGAATGATTAATCATGGTTGCAAAATAGTTCGGAATTGCATAATGTGTTAAGTACTACATCAATTGAAAACAATGTGAATCAAACAGAAAAATCATATATGCAGTCAATGATGGAGCCCAATTCAGGAGGTATGATTAACAGGGAAAACCTAATTACCTAGTATGACAAGAACAAAAGTCATGAANATGCCAATAAACCCAAAGGAGTTACAAAGGGAAGGGGCAGTAGCATTTAGGGACAATCGATTTAGAAGAAAAACCTAAAACTAAACTCAGTTAAAAAAATATCTTGTGACTAACATCATTTAGGAGAACAAACAGAAAACCTAAAAAATCTAAACAATTAGTCCAAACAGAAGACATAGATTGGTAGAAGAAATTTAATACTAGCCTAGGCGATTGATCTTACTAGACAAGTGATTAAAAGAAACAAAGGGGGAGGGGTACCAGTCAGATAAAATAATTTTTCCGGACTTTGGCCGGACTTCGGTGGGTTTGAAAACGGGTCAAACCCGCATGAATCAGTTGCTCTTGTCAAGAGAAACTGACACATGCAGGTCCGAGCCGTTGAAGGCCCTTGAATCAGTGCGCATGGGAGACTTAGGGTTCTGGAATCTCAGATCTGAAATTGGGGTTTTGGGGATGGTTTTTTCGACAAAACCAAGAACAGGAGGTGGTTTAGGAGGTCATGGGGGTTGTAGGGTAGAGATTTGGGGTTGATCGGAGTTGTTATGGTGGCCGGACGACGGTGGGGTTTCAGGGGCGGCTAGGGTTTTTAGAGAGAGGAGAGAGAGAGAGAGACGGACGGAGGCGGTTAGGATTTGGTGAAATGAAGGGGGTGGGGTTTGGTTAGGACATTTATATAGTTTATAGGGAGTGAGTTCCTGGCCGTTCGATCCATTTCGATCAATGGCCAGGATTTAATCGACTAGACTAAACAGTGTCGTTTGGTCAAGCTGGGGCAGGCCGGGTAAGGGATTTGGGTTGGGTTGGACTAGGTAGTTTCAAGGGATTGGGTTTGGGCCTGGGTCTTTCTTGGCCCAGGTCCGATTTTGTTTTCTTAGTTAATTAACTTAATTATTCTAATTAAATTAAACTCTAACTTAATCAAAAAATGTAGCAATTAATTTCAAACCTTATTTTTCATATATTTACATATTAATTAAGAATAAACCAACCAATTATATATTCTTTATTAAATCTATGATTTATCGAATAAAATGATTAATTTTTATAGTAATTAGTTGTTAAAAACTACATTACGTTAAATACTCGTCATTTGTCTATTATTTAATTAATTACAACTAATAACTTCATAATGCAAAATTTTCAATGATTTTGAAAGATGAATTGTGGATATGCAAACAATGCAAATAATTCACAATTAATTACTGGAAAAAAAAATCAACCGATATTCATAAAATCAATTGATTTATTGAGATTTTTATAGGACGATATGGCGAGTAAAAATCACATGCTCACAATTTGTTGTTGGGATGACCTTGGATACATGCTACTGGGACTGTTGCATCCACTTTGCACCAGGCTATGAAATTTGAATGGAACCATCAGGAAGTGATCATCCATGGAGATGGAAGCAATCCTAGTTACACCAATTAGACTGTTCTGGTAGTGGAGAACGGAAGAAAGTTGGGTGGAGAAACTTACCATTGTATCGAACATGTTAACGCAACCAAGAATGATAAGTGGTGGAGTAGAAAAATAGAAAGCATATTGGCATGGAGAGGGTATCAACCTGGTAAGGGGCTTGGCAAGAATCTCCAAGGAATCGCCAAACCAATACAACTGGAACGTCATGGTACAACCTTTGAGCTCGGATATCAATACACTTGGCATGAGTATCGGAATTGGTCGCCACCATGGCATGGTCCCTATTACCCTCTCGAGCAGCTAGTGCCGCATTTGAGTCAGACCTTTCAGCAGGCCGATACAATATGGGGATCCAAGGAGGAAGAAGCTTTGGCTGCGCTGAGGAATTTGTTTTTAGAAGATGATGAACATGTATTGTTGTGTGATAGTCGAGGTGGAGGACGAAGAAGGCCTTACTATTCAGACAATGGAGAAGGGAGCACTTTTAAAGAACTGGACCGCTACACCATCAAGGGCCTGACGAGTCCCGGGGTAGCAAGGCTGCTAGCATCATTTATTTTTGAAAAACAATTTCTTCTTGAGAATTTTGTTTTAAATAACATTTTCAATGTTCCATTTTGAAAAAAACATTATTTGAGTTATTGTAATCATTTTCTTTGACATTTTTATATTTACCAACGACTTGATGTTTTATTAATACTATTTTCTTTCATATCTTTCTCTCTACAACATTTCTAATTCTTATCTTGATAAACCAACGACTGTGATATGCAATGAGACAACGCAACACAAGGACAGTGACTTGGAAGAAATAGAAGAAGAAGATGTGATACTCGAGGAAATTGTCAGAGAAGTTGAGAATTTCAAGAACAAGCCTAAGTCCAACCTGGTCGAGACTGAGGTGGTCAACTTGGGCGATTCTAAAACCGTCAAAGAAACTTGTATAAGTATTCACTTGTCACCATCAGAGAAGGAAGAGTACACTCGTCTCCTAAAAGAGTATGATGACATTTTCGCATGGTCGTGTGACGATATGACTGGGTTGAGCACATCCATAGTGGCTCACAAGTTACCTACCAATCCAATGTGTCCACCGGTAAAGCAGAAACTCAGGAAGTTCAAACCAGACATGAGTCTGAAAATCAAGGAAGAAGTCACCAAGCAAATCAAAGCTAAGGTCCTCAGGGTAGTTGAATATCCAACTTGGTTGGCCAATATTGTGCCGGTTCTGAAGAAATATGGAGAACTCAGGGTATGTGTCGACTATTGGGATTTAAACAGAGCAAGTCCCACAGACGATTTTCCACTACCAAATATACATATACTGAGCTCTTTCTCAATTCTTGCATAAGGCTAAGACCTGTTTCCCCATTTAGCATAAGGATAAGTATTGCCTTCCCCTTGCATGAGACTAAGCGCTGTCTCAACTCCTGCATGAGGCTAAGCCATGCCTCCCATTTGCATAAGGCGAAGAATTGCCTTCCCCTTGCATGAGACTAAGCCATATCTCAATTCCTACACGAGGCTAAGCCCTGACTCTCATCTGCATAAGGCTAAGCATTTCCGTCTCTCTGCATGATGTCGCCCCCCCCCCCCTCCTTTCCTCCCCTTTCGGGTTGGTCAGGGTATTCGACATTATTGGGAAAACTCGCATCCTTTTGGGAAAGTGATAAGGAATTGAAGAGTCGTCACCTAACAAATTAAGGTGCGTTAGGGCACCTATTAAGGGTCATTTATAAGCACAGATTAGATAACCAGAGATAGGGTAAGGGCTTGAAATTACTTCAAGGGGAAGGTGTTAGGCACCCCTTAAAGTCCACAACTGTGGTTCCCGACCAACAAGCTTTGTGAATTTTAAAATAGGGAGCACATAAGCAAATAAAACATATAGGTAAAAAAATAAATATTTTGGGAAGATTCTTAGTCTAAGCACACATATCTGCTAAAGTTTAAAAGATTTAAAGTCCAAGCACATATATAAGGTTTTGAAAGATTTACAGTCCAAGCACACAAGTAAAGTTTTGAAAGAGTTATGATCTAAACATACATATGTAAGGAATATGGGGTCCTAGGTTGTTTATCCTATAGGATCACATCGGTACAATGCCCGATAATCACTCCTCAGAAGAGGGGATACACGTTGCATTAGCACACTGGTCATCATATCCATATCTACTCCTCCCCACCCTTTAGTTGTTATCAAAGCGAGTGTTATTTAACAATCTCTATGCGTGCTGTTACCCGCCCCTTCTTAATGGCCCTGGAGGAATTTAGGACCTCTACCTATAGGCAGTCCTAGATAGACCCCTAAGGTTGAAAGGAGAAAATACTAGGCAACAGACAAGAACAGTTAGGATTTGAACAGATAAAACAAGAAAAAGCAGTTAAGAGGCTCAGATTTACCTCCACAGATAATGCACGTAAGCTGCACGTCTTAAACACAAACAAGGGCAGTATTATTAAGCAGGATCCTAAAACATAATGTCTAAGTGAAAATCAAAACACAGAAGATATGCAACTTCAATTTTATAAACAAGAAGCAGGACCTAATCAGTTTTCCTATTGAGTTTAAAAAAAAACCTGTTAACCATTAAAGCAACGGTCTTACAATTTTTTACAGAGATTAATTACCTAAGGATTGCCTAGGCGTGGGATTGTGCATAATAATTACCAGAATTGTTAAAAAACAGTTCAGAAGTTGTTTTACCTAAAAGCATGTTATTCTAGGTATTGCAAAATACAGGGATTATCACCAGTTTATTTAAAACAGGATGATCAAATATGAGACCGTCTTATGTCCTTTTTCATGCATAAGTAGTTTAACTAAGTGTGGTTGGCGAGATCCTAAATCATGGTATCTACTATGCACATAGAGATGCAGAATGGTTGCAGAATTCTTAAAGCATGATTTTTAAATGCACAGGAAGTTACAACATAATTTCAGGATGTGCAGGAGCAACATTTTTATGTTGATTCTGTTATTTAGCCTAGAAGCAGGATTTCTAAGTGATAAATAGTTCAAATGAGATGCTGAAGCAGTAAACCTAAAACATGATATCTAATGCATGACATGCTTAGAATGTATTGGTCTGAAGCATGGATTCTAATGCACATATAGGAAATGTAAACCTAAGGCATGGTTTCTACCCATTGATATTGATAACATATATAGCTACCCTCCCCTTTTCACTAGTCATCCCGAATATCTGTTTACAAATAATTATTACAGACCAACTGAGTAAATTACATAAATAGATAAAGGAAAAGAAGAAGTTAACTATAGGGAGCCTGAAAAACAGTCCCAGATTCTTAGAACCTCAAGTGCTCAAATGTTTCATAGCCTTTCTCATATCCGGGTGTGTCTGAGTTCCCTAAGGACCTCAAGGGATCTTGAGCAGTGCTCACACCCATATTTCATAACCATAATTGAGTAAGTGCAGTATGGAAGGGCCAACCCCAGTGCACCAAAGTTAAAAGGGGTCTCATAGGAATCCCAAGGAAGTCATACACTATAGGGAAGAACCTAAGGACCTAAGAGTACAGTGAGAGTGCTTGACATAGTTTTGAAAAGGTTATAATAGGAAAGGCAGCGTCTGGAAAAGACTTAGTTGAAACAGTTTTATAAAATATGAGAGTTGTTTAGTAAAAAAATAGTTTGTTGGAAAGAGTAAGACAATTAACAAACAGTAGACTAATCACAGCACAAACAGATGCAGCACATTCGAATCATAGTCCTTCATACAGGGGTGATGGGAATTGGGGCCACATATAGCACATAGTATACAGGATCCTAGAAGTTCTTGTAGGGGATTTATGGGGATTAGGGGATAGCTAATGGTATAAACACAGCATGCATTTCAGAATCAACACAGAATCAGTAAACTTAGGATACAAATTGCTTGGCAAAGAAAGGTTAATGCTAGAAAATAGGTAAACATGAGATAAAGCAGATCATATTGGGACACACTACAAGGGGGTAACATATTCATAAGCATACTGATCCTAAAGGGGAGTGGGGCATAACATAATATTCTAGATGAACACTGATGTAGACATGTCAATTACATGTTCAACAACAAAACCATAGATAGAAACAGATCAGAAACATGATAAACTGAAGCAGTAACAGAAACATGTTGGTTTTGGGACTTGAATTGAAATCCGAACATACCAGTAAGGGGATAATAAACATAAAGTGAAGGATAGGAGAGAACAATAATTAGCTTTGGCTTGCAGCCGGCTAATTCAGAACAGTAGTAAGTAAGTAACAAAGAAAGATAGAAAGCAGAAAAGCTTTGAGTATGAGAGAGAGAGAGATTCTTGAACTAATGTCTTTGTGTACTTTGAACCAGTGTAAGAGCAATGTATATATAGTTTGAAACTAGGTAGAGAATAAGGTAAGAATCGAATTCATGCAGTGATTGGGGAGTCAGATTCAATTAGCATCAACATCAATCTAAGTACTCCCTTCAATTAAGGAGTTAACTTTGAACGGTAATAGACATGCAACAAATAAGGAAAGACACCATATGACTGGAATATAACACAATAAGGAAATAGTCTCAGCCTAGTACCAGTTCAGAACATGTAACTGAGGCTAGGTACAGAAAGATCTAATTAAGGAAACAATCAGTAAGAACCAACTAATAATAGTCAATCACATAATAAGGTAAGAAAAAAGTTTACAGGTTGGAAATCAGTAAAGACATCATCACAGGAAATCAGTAAAAGGTGTTAATCACGAAAAATTAGGAATTCAAATGGGAACAATGCTGATTAAGGGGAGAATTAACACAAAATTTTATGAACAAACGGAATAAACACATAGTAGGCAAGAAGAAACAAAAAAAATCATAAACGCTAATGGACATAGTGGTACAAATCACGTAGAATCAGAGATTCAAACTGGGATATAGTGATGATAAACATAAACCTCTGAGAGTTAGCTAGGTAAGCACATAATAGGCAGAATCAGAAACGCTAGTAAGTTGAACAGGGTGAAAATCACAAGAATATTCAGATTAATCGAAGCAAATTCATGAGAATCAAACATGCAAACAAGTTTGAGAGAACAAACAGTAAAGATAAACTATGAATCCAAACAAAGTGTTAGAAAGTTGGAGGTTTTAGCATAACTAGTTAGGGTTAAGGAAAAACTTAACAAAATCAGTCGAAGCACATAAGAAATCAGAGGATTAAACACTCAAAAATCAGAAAGCGTTTTGAAGAAAATGATTTTCATAAACCCTAGTTTAGGAAGATGACAAGCCACTTCGAAAAATCAGAAGAATCTTCATAAAACAAGTAAAAATAAGTTCGAACCTGTACAGATCTGAGAAGTTTAAGAAATGAGATTAGGGTTTTTAGAAAGAAAAAAAAGCATAGAGATGAATACATGGGCTTAGAAACCCATAGGTTTAAAGCGAAATAGGCAGATCTTACTCAAAATCAAGCCATGGCAGCTTGAAACAGGCAAGGACGTGCCAAAGGTGTAAGCGGACTGACCCTAGTCCCTCGAGGACCTTAGAGATGGAGGCACCAGCATAGGAGAGGCCATTTGAGGCCTGGAGGTGGTGAGAGACCACCATGATCGACGATAGATGAGTGACGACGAGAGAGAGTTAGGGTTAGGTTAGAGAGCATTCGAGAGAGAAGGAAGATGTATAATGGCGGAGTGAAGGAGAGAAACGAGAGGGGAAATGGGGTAGTCGTTAGGTTAAATTAGGAAGGAAATATCCTGGACCGTTGATAAAAAATGATCAACGGCCAGGGTTTGGGTGGATTTGGGTCAGGTAGTATTAGGATTTGGGCCTGGGGTATTGGGTTGATTTAATTGGGTTTGGGTTTGGTTTAACTTAGGCTACAATTGAAATGAAATTAGGCTATTTGTTAAATATCCAATTCAAATTAATTAAAATAATTTACAAAATAGCTAATAATTATAAAAAATGAATTTCATGCATAGAAAATAGTTTGAAATGATTACTTAGTATTTTAAAAGTACAAATGACTAATTTCTGGTAGAAAATAGTGCAAATTATATGCTTGGGCTATAATTGCAAAGTTATTGCAATTATAGCCAAAAGATACCAACTTGGCTAATTGTGAAATAATTGGGTCTAATTAGGACCATAAACAATAAATTAAATCAAGAGATACTTTTTAAATCATTTGTGATGTAAATTTATAATTATTTATTGGAAATAAATATTGGACAAATTAATAAAAATGTAGGAAAATAATGGAAAATACCAATTGCTATTAATTCATGACTTCGAAGGAATATATGCAATTTTAAAAAATATTTTTTGTGAAAAATTGGGTATCAACAGGTGCACCTCTTTACCCACAAAGGATGAAAGAGTTTGTCGGGTAAAATACATGATGGCCAATTTGACCGAGCAAAACTGTTTGGAGAGATTTAGGTTGCACCCTAGCTTCTGAGCTGCCTACATATCCCTGGTTTTACAGGAATCAAGTCGTATGTAGTTCCAGATCGATTGGCGAAGTATAACGTTGAAGTCATCACAATAACGGACACAACATCTAGGGCTAGATGAACGAATGGTTCTAAGAAAGAGATTAGGTTTGATATGGCTGGGAGAACTGGAGCGGGATCACTCTTGCAGGGTAGCCATCGCTTGCTGGTTTACCTGCGAATAAGAATACTACAAGCATATATAGTGCATAAATTCAAATATGATGCAGGTTCCCGTTGGACTATGAAAGTTTTCTTCGGACGGTTAGGGATGACTTCCTTAGACCATGATGTCTTGGGCTATGAATTGTTTGATGAGAGATTCGCAGGCCATGAAATGATGTTCTCGGGCCATGAAGATGGTGCCTCTGAACTATGACGCCTTTGAATAATGATATGCAAAGTTGAGAGAGATCCTCAGGCCATGACATGGTGTCTTCCGACTATGAGGATGGTGTTGTTAGATCATAACGCCTTTGGATAGGTTGGAGATATTTCAGCCCATGAAATGCAGTAATATGACTTCCACAAGGCAGAACTTAGTGTTGGGAAATGGAGGGCAGAGCTTAGCCCGAAAGAGAAGCGAAGTGAATAATGCTTGAGAGACAACGCTTAGTCTCGATGAAAATCAAATTGGAGGCAGAGCTTAGCCTCATGCAAGTATGGAGACAAAGCTTAGTCTCATGCATATATGTGGAAGGAAAAGATTAGCCTTATGCCGAATGAAGGCAGAGATTAGCCTTATGCAAATGACGGAAGAGATTAGACTTATACAAGATGGAAGGCAGAGATTAGCCTTATGCATATGGAGGTAGAGCTTAGCCTTAAGCAGATGGAGGTAGAGCTTAACCTCATGTAGATAGGAAGGCAGAGATTAGCCTTATGCAAATGGAAGTAGATCTTAACCTCATGCAGAATGCGGAACAAAGCTTAGTCCCATGCAAAATGAAAGCCAAGATTAGCCTTATGCAAATGAAGACAGATATTAGCCTTATACAAAATGAAGGCAGAACTTAGCTTTATGCAGAAGATTAAATAGTAGTAATAGAATTTCTTAGCTGGCAGCAGGCTTTGATATTGTGATTGTTGTGAGCATTGCGACTACGGAGCATTGTTTTTCGTGCTGATAGCAAATGTCGGCAAGTGCGATGGTTTCGAGGATTGTGATTTTGAACATGTTCGTTCTTTGTCCTTGCATCCAAAGAAAAATCGTGAGCTCATTAGATGGGGGAGGTTGATTCGTGTCTCCGCTGGCTTTACTTGCTTTGCTCTGCTTGGTCTGATGATTCTGTTTGTGTCATTGGGGTAGCGTTTTCTAAACAGAACTATATTTTGAAAATGTGCATGACTTTATAAAGACATAGTAAAAAATATATTTCAAGAAATTTAGATGAACCGGTGACCGTGACATGGTTCAAGACATTGCAGCCACTCATGCTACCGAATTTTAAGGGTCCTCCTCAAAATTCTGCCCCAGTTGGAGGGTTGATGATTGTAACTATTGTACATGTTGCGATCGGCTAAACTTGCTTCGGAATTTTGAGGGTCCTCCTCAAAATTCGGCCGCAGTTTCCAATTGCGGGGGAAATGATATTTTTATTGAATTATGACCGAACCCATAGGGCTGCCTACGTATCCCCTCTTAAACGGGAATCGGTTCAAGCGTAGTTCAATTTACATTATTGAAGAAAAGTATAGAAAGTTACACATAATATTGTTTGACTGCATCTGAATTGATTGGCTTTGGCCAAACTTCTCCGTCCATTTCTGCAAGTATGAGAGCTCCTCCTATCAATACTCGGTGAACCATATACGGACCTTACCAGTTGGGAGAAAATTTCCCTTTGGCTTCGTCGATAGTCTCTTAGACAATTAACTACGTATTAAAAACCTGTTTAAGATAATTAATTTAGGTTTCATTAACTGAACAAATCATTTAGCCTAAGTTAAGAAAAATGAGTTGACTAACTTTAATTAAGCCTAGTTAAACTGATCGATTAATTAATTGGTTAAGCCTCTGATTTTTAGGTAATCAAATTGGATCAACTTAACTAAATCAGTTAGTTTAAGTTAAGGAATTGAATTGATTGACCTACCTTTTTTTAACTTAAACATAGATAATTAGTGTGAAAACTATCTTTAGGCATTTTATCAATTAACCTTTAACTAGTTTGACTCAACCATAATTAAGAACAACTCATGGCTGACTAATTTCATAACTAGGGTTAACTAACAAAACATAAAATAATAGGTAATGTTTAACCTTGATTACCCAATGGTAAAATCAAGGACTCCAAGGGGTACAATAGGTAATGTAGGCTTAGGAAATCAGAATTTTTAAGGGTAAAAGAGTCTTTTAAAGGTTGGAAAATTCTAGAATAAGGAGAGTTGTCCCTAAAGATGAGGTTGACAGCTGCCCTATGTACTATTTCAGCTCATTAGACATGGAATATGCTAGATAGATCCCCTCCCCAAGTCCCTTATAAATATACCCATTTTCCACATGAGAAGGACCTTGTTTTTTGGGAGGGGGACAATTTGAAAGAAAAACACTCTCTTCTAGCTGTTGAAACATATCTGAAAAATACAGAACAATCAGATAGCTGCATTCATAAACAAAAATCAGAAACATATATTACTAAAAAATTTGGTTTCATTCAAGAATCATCAAGGTTCTTGTGGTTTTTTCTCAGCTTTGGTCCTTGTTTAGTAGTCTGATTTCGAAGTTTCTTGTCTAAATATTCGAGTTCTGGGCTATTCATCCTATTGGTTTTTGCTGGGTCTGGGTTGCTCTGCTCTTGTAGCTGCTGAATTTTTCTCCTCTTTGCAGCTTTGCTGACTACCTGGCCTTTATTTGGTCAGGATTTTTGTTCACTTTTTCTCTTTAAAAGGTATGTAACAATGAACTTTAAATAAAGTTATTAAATTCAAAATCTATGCTGAAAGGTTTGATTCATGTTGTGTTTTTGAGATTATGTAAAATTGAATCTTCTTCTCCTTTATTCTTAGTATAAACCACTGAATTAAGACTGTTAGTGTGCTGGTAAAGGAATCTGAAGGAATATTGTATATGAACTATCTGAACTATTCTGTTTTAGCTTTTGTTTAAATTCTGTTGGTTTCAGAACTTATTAAGTTTTGCATGAGCTTGTTTTGTGTATGTCTCAGTTTTACTGATATAATTAGCACTAGGGTAGATGAGTTTGACCTTCTAATGGTCAAATTCACCCCACAATAGTGCATAAACAGCAGCATGTCCCTGAAGTTACCTCTATTAAGGTATAAAATAAGTAGTCAAAAGGTCTCCTAGAGTAAAGAATCTGAATCTCTTAAAATGATCAGATTATGTCTCTATAAAAGCCTAAAAAGTCAAAATTATGATATAATTGTCAAGAGGAACAAAAGATGAGATGTATGGAGCTAAATCTGCCCTTTTTTATGGCCAGATTTAGTCCATAAAAGGTCTGAATATGCTTTGTTCTTCAAAGAGCGTCATTAAGGATTGAATCTAACTTCCTTCATGATTAGATTCATCTTTTGACAATACTCAAAGGTATATCCTCAACACTGTCCAAATAGTAAAGTGTTGGACTTATAATCTTAGATTAATGATAAAAGGTGCTCTTATTTGTGTTCCTTGTTCATTGAAGGGACTCAGTAAGCAGGTCTCTATATGGCTTTAGACTTAGGTTAATGTTGGCATTATGGGATTGAAATCTGACACATTCATGGGCAGGTTTACACCAAGAGAATGCATAAATAATTCTATTTTGTTAGTGTATCTTAGCATATCATTATCAGGTTTAAACTTGACCTCCTTTCATGGTCCTGTTTGGTCTGGTGGGTGCTCAGCACTTAATTAGTTTGTGTGTTCTATAGATTTCAAAAAGAGGGCTGCAAATGTACAGTACAAAGAATCCAGATGTAGAGCAGCTATTTAGGATTTCCATTTTCTAGTTTTTTCTTTGATATTCATAAAAATGTATTTTACAGAAGCTGTATTTTCGCTTCAGAAAAACTGTAATTCACTCATTTATTTCATTTTGGAATCTTGTAATTTAAGAGACTAGACTGTATATTCATTTTTTAGCGTTTCATTTGATAAATTCAAACTAAATTTTGAGGTGATTTTCCTGGAACTTTGAATCTTTTTTTTGCTCTAAAAAGTAGTTCAAGGATAAACATAGATGTTTTAATGAAAAAGAAAGGAGTTGGTATTCAAATCAGTCCGCAGGAAACCTTTCTTAAACATTTATCGGATTTTTAGAAGTGGTTATTTCAAAATCCAGTTGTTTCAGTATAGGTGGATTTAGTAGATTATTTTTGGTTCATGTTGTATCCTGTTAAATTTTTTGAAATTGATGTATGAACACTTTTGAACCTTTGAAGCATGTGATTAAGCTATCTAAAAATTGACAAGAACTGTTAATTTAGAATTGGTAAAACTGCATGTGCTATGTCTTCGTTAGAAGTTACAAAGTTCCAGAAAAAAAAAGTAATTTTAGCTTACCAATTTAAAGCGAGACCAGCAAATAATGTATTTATATGTCTGTAATCTTATAGGTGTATGTATATCTACACGAATGGGGTGCATCTTGATGAACACATTTTCTATCATTTACCAAACTAGAAAGTGAAGACCTTTAAGATTTGATTGAGAATTGAATTTCTTAACTGGTAGTCTTCTCACAAAAATAGCCAAACTATGATGGCCTAAAGTGATTAATTAGGGCTAAAATACGGTCGTAGCCCGAAATATGTTGTCTTTTAGGCTAATGAATTTCATTTTTTTAGGCAGCCCCCTTAGGTAGAAAGATACCTTTAGTCTGAAAATTTAGTAAAGAATAAAGTATTATCTCAAATTACCATCGGAAGTGGCAACTCGTACCCCCGCTAACTTCAAATAATAATAAAATCACACACGGGCGCATTTCATGTGACGTGATTGTGATGCGTTTAAAAATAACAAGTGCACGCCATCGTGACTTGTTCCAAGATAAGTCCATAAATATCCAAAGTGGTTTATACACATATCCCGTAAGCTAAAATATCACTTTTAGATAAAGATTTCAAAACTTAGAGAATAATTGAATATCGCCTCAAATAGGCCTTTTAATCGTCTACACTCGGGTGTGGCAAGTCATGTCCCCGACTTTAATTTCAAACTATAATAAACTCACATGTTGGAATCGCAGGTGCATTTCATGTGGCGCGGTTACGATATGTCCAAAAACAACAAGTGCACACCATCGTGACTTGTTCCAAGATAAATCCATAAATACTAAAAGCGGTTAAAAATTAAAAAGGATAAATGCAAAATAGTTTAAAATATGTAAATAATCAGATAATTTAGGTCAAACATTAATAGTTAAGCGACCGTGCTAGAACCACGGAACTCGGGAATGCCTAACACCTTCTCCCGGGTTAACAGAATTCCTTACTCGGATTTCTGGTCGCAGACAAATGAAAATAGAGTCAAAATTTCCTCGATTTGGGATTTAATAAATAAACGGTGTCCCGGAACATCGTCAAAAATCCGGGTGGCGACTCTGAAAAATAATAATAAGTCCCAAAATCGAATAATGTCACTTAAAGTGAAAAAACTCCCTTATTACCCCTTCATTAATGAGGGTTAGAGTGAAAAAGGAGGTGTGACAGCTCTGGCGACTCTGCTGGGGATTAGAACCCAGAATCTCTGGTTTAGGGTTCAAAATTCGAGCATAGAATAACTGCTATATTTGGCTTTATTATCTGATTTTACATGTTTAAACCTAACGTGCTAAATGTCGCTTTTTACCGCTTCGATATTATCTGAACTGTATATAAAATGTGATGAAACCCTTCTTCTCTCTGAGTCTTCTAAATCATCTCGGAAGTGTGCACTTCGTGTGACTTCTTTTCTGTTAGAGTCATATCCAAATTTTAGAACGAGGTACAGACAAGTTGCAAAGCCGGTGAAGCTTCTGTATTCCCGGTACGCTGCCCCGACCTTGGCTCGAGCTATCCGCTCGGGTAAGCCTGGTCTAGAACAAAACCCCAGGTTCAAACCTAGTATAACACAGCCTCATGCCGGATCCCTAGTAAGAACGCTTATCTGCATCATGTGCATTTGACTTAGGGGGGCTTAACACAGGGGTTGAGTCCGTTTAGGACAGGTGTACCCGAAATGAAAGACTACCCTGATGCATCTTACTTGTTACATATGCATTTATTTGTTTCAGTTTGTGTATTGACCGGCTAAACCAAAAATGAACAGAAAAACCAAGAGTGAGGTAGAATAGAGAATTCACCCTGTTTTGAAAATCCTTGTATTTATCCCGAAACTCTGCAAAAATTTTTGGAAAAAAAATTAAAACAAAATGAGCAAGTATATATCTTTAATCGGTCAGGATTTTTCTGAACTATGCATTATTTGATTCTCACAGGCATGAGATACGTAGGCAACCCTCATCGGGTCCAACTCCATTTTTAAAATCAAAAGGATATAGCCCTGAATAAATTAGGTGACGCCATTATAGCCTGATCGCCCAAGTGGGGCACTGGAAGGCCGTTTTTGCAAAAGTGGCCGCATGTGTTTTGTTTTTTAAATTTTGACCCAATTCGCAAACACATCCTTAAAGGGCCGTATTCGCAAAGGTGGTTCATTCTTCTTTATTACAAAAACCCTTTGCCAAAATGACACTTTTCAAAAATTTTCTGTGGTTTTAATCAAAAAGGAATGTTCAGGATGAATACAGTTGAAAACATCCACTTCAGGGCAGTCGAGGAAATCCCTTTAGGACTTCATATGTGGTGGAGAAACTTGGGGGAAGCAAGTAGAAAGTTTGTTATGAAAGCTTTAAAGGGACTTAATGGTCTCTTAAAGATCAAGCTGAGGTTTAACATCGTCGAGGCTCTAGTACCGTTTTGGGATCCCGCCTACAACGTGTTCCACTTTTCAGACTTTGAATTAACGCCCATGCTTCCACTTTTCATACTTTGAATTAACGCCCACGCTAGAGGAAATAGCAGGGTATGCTGGTCTCAATGACAATCTCAGAAGTCGGTACCCAGTGGCACCCAGGGCGGTGACTCCCCACAAGTTTTTGGATCTTTTGAACATTAGCCGGGACGTCCAAGACTCACACCTGTCCGAAGGTTTCTTCACTTTCTATTTTCTTTACAGACGTTATGGAGATCCCCAAGGTTATGAGGCTAACAACACTGGTCTAACTCACAAAGATCAGGCTAAATGGGAAGTCCGCCGGGGGATAGCTTTTGTTGGAGCCTTTTTGGGCACCTTGATTTGCCCAAGAAGTGACAGATGCATAGACATCGGGCTTGTGGGAATAGAATATTTCATGATAAAAAAATCCAATGGCACCCTTATACAGATGGTCTTAGCCGATATTTACCGTGCTCTGACAATTTGCCAATCTGGGGGAAAGTTCTTTAAGGGGTGCAACCTGCTCCTACAAATCTGGCTGATCGAGCACCTCTGTCACTGCCCAGGCTACATGAACTACGGTTTAACCGGATTGAATTGCATCGAGGAACACAATACTCGGGTAAAAGGTCACCAATTTCCTGAGGGCACGGAAGCCTGGCACTCATCTTGAGCTCACTGACTGCCAACCAAATCGAGTGGACGTTCGGGTGGCTCCCTCTCAGCGAGGTTATCAATATGTCGCTGAGGTTTGCTATCTCCTGTTAATGGGCCTGCGAAGCATTCAGCCATATGCCCCACACCGGGTCTTACGCCAGTTGGGGAGACAACAGGGTGTTCTCCATGACGATGATTTAAGCCAACAAGCCATTAAGTTATGCCCAAGAGATGCACTCCTTAAAGGCAGGGTCCATCAAATCTGGAACGAGTGCAGGTTTTTAGAACCTCAAACTCAGGTGAGAGACTTATCCAAAAGGGAAGTGGAGTCTGCCTACACCTCTTGGTACGGTATAAGAGGCAGGGAGCATCAAGAGAAAGAACGACCCGCAAAGAGACCCCACGTACAACAATTCACCGAGCAAACTCAAGAGCATTGGGCTTGGTTAGAAAAGGAGAACAGCTATCAAGCCACCAAAAGCAAGTTGGAGGCCCAGGTCAGGGAAATCAAGTTCGAAAACGTTCTACATACTGCCACAATTAAAAGAGAGAAAAATAGATTAGCCCAAGAAAATGAAGTCCTCCGGGCCCAGATACAGGAATTAAAAACAGCTGCTGAGAACCCCGAGAGAAGCAGAGCTGATGAAATGCTTATCAACAGCCTGAGGCATAAAATATGCACCTATGGGAATGATTTAGACAAAGCTGAAGAAGAACTGGCCGAAGTTCGGGCAAGATTAACAAGAAGTGCAGAAGAAAGAACAGAGTTTGTCCAGAGACTAAAAAGGAAATATGACCAAGAAGTCGTGGGTTTGAAGGAAAAATTGGCCGCCCTCGAGAACGAAATGGCCAAACAGGCAAAAAGATTTAAGACAGAGAGGGAACAGTGCTATGCCATGATGGCTCGGTTAGAAAAAGAGTTGCAACAATGGCGAGACAGAGTCACAAAGACACCCAGACTTTAGAGGTGAGATCCCAGCAAATCGGGCGCCTGCTTCAAGAGAAGGGTATCATCAGGCGAAGGGTCCAAGAGATAGCTGACTACATCGTCACCAGATGCCAAGAATGTGAAGATATGACTCGGACCACTTTCTTCACAGCGGTTATGATCTTCGTCCACAAGATAATGGACGACCTTTACCGCCTCCGACAAGACATAGCCCGCAGGCCCGTGGCAAGGCCGAATGATGCCCCACCGGCCCCTGGAGCAACGGAAGCACTATTGTATTCTTGATGTTTTTCGAGTCTGTATTTCACTTTTCTAGTTGTAGTCATGTCTTGAGTCCACAGTAGTTTTTATATTTTTAGAAAATATGTGTCTAGTCTGTTTTGCAAACTCTGTAATTCCAAAAATGGGCTGCAAGTTTTCTGTAATCAGAAGTGTTTTATTTAATGAATGGAAATTTTTAGAATGAAGCTTTTAGAAAAAAAAATATATGCATTTCTTTCGATTTTGCTAGCATGAACTACGTGATGATCTGATTCACGCAACGCCGTGATACGTAGGCAATCAACATAGGATTCGATCATAACCATAAGAAAGGAAACCGAGCGAGGAATAAAAAGCGGAAGCAATAACAAAGGAAGAGCAATAATGATAAAAAGAAAAACAAACCAAGAGATAAAGCCGGGATGAAGTACAAAACTGTGGCAAAAACATATAAAAAGCATTTAAATTGATCAGGTGCATTGCATACCCCGTACGTGCGATTACCTATGTGATAAATGTTTCAACCTAACGTTTTGTTGGTTCAATCTTAAGGTATGTTAAGGTGGTTGATTTTTCGGTAACCTGGCTTCCCATCCTTACTTCACTATATCAAAAGGGAGCATAGAAATGACATCTGAAAGTCACTTGCCAATCATCAACTCTTCCGTGGAAGACCTAAATCCAGTCATGCCAACATCTGAGTCCGCAACAACTGAAGAGAACAGGACTCTATGTTGCCGCATGCTGGAAATGTGGGATGCATGGTCCAATGGTATGGAACCACCCATTACCATCCCGGGTTTCCTAGAGATAATCCCCAGGGCCGGAGGGACGTCCAACATCCCCATAAGCTACCCAGCCACGCCATTTGGATATCCAACTATGTCGGCTCACTTCCCCGGAAGGCCTTCTGAGGTTCGCCCCCATGCCTTGTTTTCTGGTGTGTCTTCCAACATTTTCACCGCACCACCAATCTCCGCCACGACCCCACCAACTATCTCCGGGCCATGTTTCGAGCCGCTAGCATTCACACTCCAAATACCATCCGTCCATTAGGATACCGCTCATGCTACTCCCAATGCATACCCCCAACAAACTCAGCATGAGTTCACTTTGGGACAGGATAAGAAAAGCTTCGAGAATGAAGAAATAACTCAAAAAATGAAGAGTATTGAACAGAGCCTCAAAAATATACGGGGGCTGAGAAGGCAGAAAAGTGTCTCCTATGCAGACTTGTGCATGTTCCCGCACGTCCATTTGCCTCTCGGGTTCAAAACCCCCAAGTTCGAAAAATATGACGGACATGGAGACCCCATAGCCCATCTGAAAAGGTACTACAACCAGCTCAAGGGAGCAAGTGGGAAGGAGGAACTTCTCATGGCATATTTTGGATAAAGCTTGACGGGGATTGCATCAGAATGGTACATGGACCAGGATATATCCCGCTGGCACATATGGGATGACTTGGCACGGGACTTTGTCGGGCAATTCCAATACAATGTGGACATCGCTCCCGATAGGAACTCACTATCCAATCTCAAAAATAAACCCTCAGATAGTTTCAGAGAGTACGCAATCAAATGGCGCGAGCAAGCCTCCAGGGTCAAACCTTCGATGGATAAGGTTGAAATGGTCAGCGTCTTTCTACAAGCACAGAAAGTTGATTACTTCCAAAATATGATGCCCGCCATGGGCAAACCATTCGCGGAAGCAATCAAAATTTGAGAAATGGTGGAGAATGGTCTAAAAATTGGTCGTATCCTGAGCCAATCTACCATAAGAGCAAACTCTCAGGCCATCCAAAGCGGATCCGGGGTTGCAGCCAACAGGAAAAAGAAAGAAGAAGGGGCCATAATGGTTTCCGATGTCAGGAAGCCTCGACAATACCCACGCCCATTTCCCAAAGCTTCCCAACATTACTATCCTCACCAAGATCCAGCTTATGCTTCGCCCCCTTTTCCCTATGCGGTAATGAACACTCAGCCACATCCCAAGCATCCCAGGCCGCAACAACAATAAAATTAGAATATAACTCCACCCCCAAAAAATAACCATCATCCCCCAGCTCCATATAATCAACGCCCTCCTCAAAACAGCTACCCATATAATGCCTATCCCCGAGAACCACGAAGGAGACTTAATTTCACTCCCATCGGAGAGCCGTACTCCAGGCTCTTCCCAAAGTTGGTCCAGATGGGAACCCTGCAACCCGTACCTCCAAACGGGTAGAATCCCCAATCACCATCATATAGACGGGTTACCGGTTGTGCTTACCATTCCGGAGCAGAAGGGCATGACACGAAGGATTTTTGGACCCTCAAAAGGGCCGTGGAAAGCCTTATAGAACAAAAGAAAGTGGTTTTAAGGGACGGAGAAGCTCCCAATATGACGAACAATCCACTGCCTGCTCACAATCATGGGCCCGTCATCGGCATGATTTGGTGGGGACAAGGATTTCGATCCAGCTCTAAAGGCTATCATCGCCATCGCAGATGCACAAAGAAGACCCAAGGCGGCACCCAAACCAGTCAAGGAGATGAAAAAGAATAACCCCGTCCCACAGGTCACGAAAAAGGCTGAGACGGGGACAAATAAGGGACCCTCTAAAAACACTGTCCTTTACATCCCCAAGGAACACAGGAAGGAACAAAGTGTGTTGAGCCCTCCCAGAAGGTTACAATTCAACAAGGCAATAATGAATGGCCCAAAAATGTAAGTCCCGAAGGGGATGTATGCGGTGCGGGGGCAACTAATTTCACCCATGCTGAATGAGCCTGTGGTTATTAGCCGCGCGTCGCAAACTCCCATGAATAATACTACTGCCGTCCCATGGAATTACCGCAGGACGGTGGTGACATACAAAGGGAAAGAGATTACTGGGGAAACAGGCGATATAAACTCTTCAGAGAAATACCTCGACCCGGAAGAGATAAACAAAAGCAGCTGAAACGCTTTTCGTCCAAAAGGCCGATCAGTGCCGGAGAGGCAGAAGAATTCTTCAAGAATATGAAAACCTCTGAATAGGCCATAATCGAGGAGCTCAGAAAGTCCCCCACGCAGGTCTCGCTTCTATCCTTGATGGTAAATTCAAGCGAGCATCAGAAGATCCTGATCAAAACCCTCAACGAAGCATACGTTCCGGCCAACACCACAGTCGAGCAAATGGAAAGGATGGAAGAACGATTTTTTGAGGTCAACAGGATTTCATTCAGCAAGAATGATTTGCCCCCGGAAGGGGCCACCCACAACAAAGCTCTCCACCTAACTGTTAAATCTGAAGGTTACAACGTGAAGAGAGTTATGATGGACAGTGGATCTGGGGTTGATATTTTCCCTCTATCGACCTTACAAAAAATGGAGATCGGGACTGAGAGAATCAGTCCCAAAATTGTGTGCGTCCGTGCATTCGATGGTATCAAGAGAGACACGATCGAGGAGATTAATTTGGTCTTGACAATCGGTCCTATAGATTTCGAAGTGACATTCCAGGTCATGGATATGGATACTTCCTACAATTATCTCCTGGGAAGGCCTTGGATCGATTCGCCAGGGGCAGTGCCATCTACTCTCCACCAGATGGTTAAGTTCGAATATGAGGACCAGGAAATCATGGTCCATGGGGAAGACGAGCAATCTATTTACAGGTACCCATTAGACCCATGCCTGGAAGAAAGAGAGGGCAGCGAGCACATATTCTACCAGGCTTTCGAGATTGTGGTTGCGGACCAGCATGAGGAAGGAACCCCGTTCCCTCAACCCTTCCTATCAAACTCATCAATTATGGTCGCCAACGACATGATCAAACATGGGTACACACCTGGAAAAGGGCTCGGGGTGTCCTTGCAAGGCATTAAAGAACCCGTCACTTTCCCTACCAATAAAAAGTTTTTTGGCATAGGGTTTCAAACTACCCCAGACGATAAATAATGGGTTGACCTATGCAAGAAAAATGGTTGGGTATTGCCTCAGCCGATCCCACACATCACCGCATCATTTGTCAAGCCGAAATATGTTGAGGAAGAGGAAGAGGTTTTCACGGTCGAAGAAATAGAAGAAATATGCGGAGCAATGAGGCAGATGTTGTATGAGGCCCATATGGTCCAACCAGGAGAGGGCTCCATCACTGCCGAAGTACAGTAGATGGGGCCTGACGCCAAGTTGCAAAACTGGGAGGCTACTCCATTCCCCGTCAGGCGGGAGTCTCGGTAGTTCAGCTTTTGCCATCCTTTCTGCACTATGAGTTATTTTAGAGTGTAACTTAAGTTTTTTTAAATTCTTGCCATTAAATTTCGATTTAAACCCTCCTATGTTCAAATTCAATGAAATGAAATCAAAATTTCATCGTCTACTATTCTTTCTAATTTTTGTTTACTTTTCTTATTTTTTCAGTCTTAATAATACGGCTTTAAAAAACATGACATGCTTGCGGACTTTGTGCTCTGATCTTAATACGTCGTCTAACCTCAAAATAATGAATCAAGAAACGAAATATGACGAAGAAGAGGCTTTTAGGGAAATAAATCAAGAATTGGAACAGTTTGAGAATAAGCCAAAGCCAAACTTAAACGAAACGAAACTCGTTAAATTGAGCAATGAAGAAGGGATTCGAGAAACCATGATAAGCGTCCACACGGATGAAAGGATTAGAGACGCCTTGATTCAACTCCTATTTGAATTCAAAGACTTATTTGCTTGGTCCTACAACGACATGCCCGGACTAAGTATGGACTTGGTGGTACACAAATTTCCAACCTACCCCGGTCATCCACCTGTCTAACAAAAGCAGAGGAAATTTAAAATAGACATGAGTGACAAGATCAAAGAACAGGTCGCTAAACAACTAAAGGCTGGAGTAATCCGAGTGGTCCAATACACCACCTGGCTGGCCAATGTGGTTCCGGTGCCTAAAAAGGACGGAATGGTCCGAGTATGTGTCGATTACCGGGATATGAATAAAGCCAGTCCCAAAGATAATTTTCCACTGCCGAACATACACATCCTAGTTGACAATTGTGCCAAACACGAGGTACAGTCTTTTGTCGATTGCCATGCCGGATATCACCAGGTGTTGATGGATGAAGAAGATGCAGAAAAGACAGCCTTCACTACAACCTGGGGAACATACTGTTACTGGGTCATGTCGTTTGGTTTAAAGAACACTGGAGTGACTTATATGAGGGCTATGACCGCCATATTTCACGACATGATGCATCAGGAGATTGAGGTGTACGTGGATGATGTGATTATTAAGTCCAGAACCCAAAGTGGCCATGTGCGGCATTTGAGGAAATTCTTCAAACGCCTGCACAGGTATAATTTGAAATTAAACCCAGCTAAATGCGCTTTCGGAGTTCCATCCGGAAAATTACTGGGATTTATAGTCAGTCGACGGGGCATCGAGCTGGACCCAACAAAGATAAAATCTATCCGGGATCTCCCACCCCCAAGAACCAAGAAGGAAGTCATGAGTCTGTTGGGTAGGTTGAATTACATCAGCAGGTTCATCGCTCAGTTGACCTCCACATGCGAGCCTATATTCAAGCTATTGAAAAAAGATGCGGCCATCAAATGGACAGACGAGTGCCAGGATGCCTTTGACAAGATCAAATAATATCTGTCAAATCCTCCAATGCTAGTCCCACCAGAACCAGGGAGACCTCTGTTCCTATACCTGACGGTGCTAGAAAACTCCTTTGGAGCTGTTCTCGGGCAACACGATGCAACGAGAAAGAAAGAGCAAGCCATTTACTACTTAAGTAAGAAGTTTACAAGCTACGAAGCCAAGTATTCTCAGTTAGAAAAGACTTGATGCGCTCTAACTTGGGTTTCTCAGAAGCTCCGACATTATTTATTAGCTTATACCACCTACCTCATCACGAGACTGGATCCTTTGAAATACATATTCCAAAAGCCAATGCCCACCGGGAGATTAGCGAAATGGCAAATTTTGCTCACAGAATTCGATATTGTCTATGTCACTCACACAGCTATGAAAGCTCAAGCATTGGCCGATCACCTAGCTGAAAATCCGGTTGATGATGAATACCAGCCCTTGAGCACTTATTTCCCAGATGAAGAGATCAACTCCGTCGAAGTAATCTCGGAAGCCGCTGGCACCTGGAAAATGTTCTTAGACGGAGTAGCCAATGCGAAAGGTACTGGGATAGGGGCAATCTTGATTTCACCCACAGGGCAACACTACCCTGCCACGGCCCGCCTCCATTTCTTCTGCACAATACTGCCGAATATGAAGCTTGTATAATGGGCATGAACATGGCCATTGACATGGATGTAGAAGAGTTGATGATCATGGGAGACTCGACTTGATCATTAAGAAATCTTAGGGAGAGTGTGAAACTCGGGATGTTAAACTCCTTCCTTACAGACAGCATGTGGAGAATCTTAGTAAGCGATTTAAAGCTGTCAAGTTTAGATATATTCCTCGGTGCCACAATGAGTTAGTTGATGCGCTGGCCACCTTAGCTGCAATGCTGCCCTATCCGGGTAATGTTCGCATAGACCCATTGGAGATCCAAATCAAGGAAAGACATGGTTATTGCAACACGGTCGAAGTAGAACCCGATGTCCAACCATGGTATCATGANTTGTATAAAAGGACTCCCGATCTAAATTTGTTAAGATGTGTAGACAAAGGATCATGGGTGAGGTCCATTCAGGAGTATGCAGCCCCCACATGAATGGGTACGTCCTCGCAAAGAAAATCTTGCGGGCTGGATATTATTGGATGACCATGGAGAAAGATTGTTTCAGTTTCATCCGGAAGTTCCATAAGTGTCAAATACATGGCGACCTAATCCATGCGCCACCTTCAGAACTGCATCCTATGTCGGCACCCTGGCCATTTGTTGCTTGGGGAATGGATGTCATTGGGCCAATCGAGCAAAGGGCCACAAACGGGCACATATTCATTTTGGTTGCTATCGACTATTTCACGAAATGGGTCGAGACCGTCACGTTCAAAGCTGTCACTAAGAAAGTGGTGGTGGATTTCGTGCATGCTAATATCATCTGTCATTTTGGTATCCCAAAAACTATCATTACCGACAACGACGCGAATCTAACAGTAGCTTGATGGGGGGTATGTGAACAGTTCCAGATAACACACCACAACTCGACCCCTTACAGGCCCAAAGCAAATGGTGCCGTTGAAGCAGCAAACAAAAACATCAAGAAAATTGAAAATGGTTCAAACATCCAGACAATGGCATGAAAATTTGCCTTTTGCATTGTTGGGATATCGCACGACCGTGCGTACATCGGTTGGAGCTACCCCTTACCTATTGGTTTATGGCACTGAAGCCGTAATACCCCATGAAGTCGAAATTCCTTCCCTTCGGGTGATTGTCGAAGCAGATATTGAAGACAATGAGTGGGTCAGGACCCGACTGGAGCAATTAACTCTGATTGATAAGGAAAGAATAGCTGCATTGTGCCACGGAAAATTATACCAGCAAAGAATGGCCCGCGCTTCCAACAACAAAGTGCGACCTAGGAACTTCAAAGTAGGGCAACTCGTTTTAAGATGTATCCTCCCACACCACGAAGAAGCGAAAGGAAAATTCACCCCAAACTTGAAAGGTCCATACATCATAAGGAAATTGCTACCAAAAGGAGCGTTATACCTGGGGGACATCAAAGGAAATGACCCCGAAACGGCTGTCAATACAGATGCCGTCAAAAGGTACTATGTTTGATCCTTTACATATTTGCAAGTATTCTCCGGTTGGGATGATGAAGGCTTTCATTCTCACTACCCAAACAACATTAACCCTTTTGCAAACCTTTTGAGTCGGTTACTCTTCTTTGATTACCCTCTTTGGAACCCGAAAGTGTTATCGGAGAAAAGGAAATGTTGAAAAAAAAAACGACAAAAGTTTCTTGAACTACGTTCGACTTGATTCCGAAAGGATACGTAGGCAGCCTCTCCCTGGGGTTCAGTCACACCAAAATAAAAATTCACATTTCCCCAAGAGTTTAAGTTGGGGCAAGTGTTAAGATTCAGCAATGTGTCGCCGGAGGGGTTCCAAAGTTGTAATTCAATACAATTTCTTCGCACCAAAACCCTGTTCAAGTCCTTCCGATCAGTCGACAAAGATGTCCAAAATTGGAGGATACAGTTGTTTGGAGCTGATACACGCAATGAGAGAAACATAAATGAGAGAGTCTTATCGGTGAATACCCACGGTCACTGTAAGGCGACGGTGAGTAGAGAAATTAAAATGAGAGAGTCTTATCGGTGAAAACCCATACGTGCACTGTAAGGCGACGGTGAGTAGAGAAATTAAAAATGAGAGAGTTTTCTTAGTGAAAACTCGCAAAGAGCACTACAAGGCGACGATAAGAAGAGAAATGATAGAGGTTAGTCAGTGAAAACCCGCAAAGGGCGCCACTAATCGAAAGGGATAATGGATCACTAATATGGATACAGTTCGGGGAAAGGTTTCTCAATCTCGAGGTGATAGTTGTGATGAATTTCTTAGAGTCGGACGGTTTACACGGATCAGGCATCCAGTCCAAAGGGGATGTCATGTTCATTGAAGTCTGCATGCGCTCCAGATAAATCCTTCTTTCCTTTACCCGAAAGAGACACCTTTGTTTAAATTCTTTGTCCATTCTGTCATTTATTATTCTTTTGAATCCATTTCAGTCTAACTCTATTCCGAAACTAAGGCAAAGAAAGTATGGAAAGACTGATTTACAGGGCTCTCACTTGACATGGGTCAATATACAAAAGACACCCAACCTCGTCAGGGGCATCGAGTCGATCTCGACTAGCCATAGCGGCCGATACTTCAAACTCAAAACACTTGAAAGGAGAAAATCAAATTAAGGTTCCTAGAAAGACGAATGAAGTTGAAATGTTGATTCCCACGTGGCTAACCATCTTGGCGAGGTTTGAAAAGCCAAAATATTCCAAATGACCCGAAGTTGCAGTTGGAAGAAAAGTCAGGAATGAAAATCCAAAAAAGGCGACATAAAGTTGGAAAGGTTAAGTCCCACGCGACTAACCGTCGCAGCAGAATTCGAAGGGCCAGAACTCCCCCCCCCCCCAATACTCTGGAACTCCAGAAGAAAAGCAAATGAAAAACTTACAAAGGCAGAGTAAAATGTTGGGTCCCACGTGACCGATCGCCATGGCGAAATCTGGAAAGCCAAGGCCCCCAGGATTAGAGATGAAACCCGATCCCCAGCAAGCAAACAAGCAAGCAAGTGGTTGAGATCTTCATCAAAAGAACTGAGACCAAGCAGTTGAAAATCAAAGCTGCAAAACCAACCACCATTTCAAGCTAACAAATCGTTCTTTGTTTGAAAAATAGGAAAACAGGTGCAAAAGCAACTGTACAAAAAGCAGGTGCGATCAAAAGGAATTGCGCAAGATCTAGAAGGAGCTCTGCAGCATTGACTCCAAAAGAAAGGAAAGTTTCCTCCAAAAAAAAAAAATCTTTTCCCGCATATATATAAAAAAGGAAGAAATGCAGTCGAATATGACGCAACCCTAAAGTAGCATAGGGTCCTCAACCCCCAGCCAAGTATTTTTCAACCAAGGATATCCCAGTCCTCAGTTGATGCCAACATAGGGTCCCGCACCTGAGCAGACACCGTCATAACCTGGTGATTTCTTATTTTTCTGACAACAGCATAACCTGTTGATCACTCCCTCTTCCAGGCAACAGCATAACCTGTCGACCTTTCCAGACACCAGCATAACCTGGCGATCTTCTGACAACAACATAACCTGTTGATCATCTTCAGACACTAGCATAACCCAGTGATCTCTTTTTCAGGCAACAACATGAATTGTTGACCTTTCCAGACACCAGCATAACCCGGTGATCGTTTCTTCTCCAGACACTGGCATAACCCTAGTGATCTTCTTTCCCCAGGCAATAGCATAACCTGTTGACCTCCCCAGACACCGGCATAACATGGTGATCTTCCTGACAACAGCATAACATATTGATCATCTTCAGACACTAGCATAACCCAGTGATCATTTCTTCTCCAGACACTGGCATAACCCTAGTGATCTCTTTTCCCCAGGCAACAGCATAACCTGTTGACCTCCCCAGACACCGGCATAACCTGGTGATCTTCCTGACAACAACAGAACCTGTTGATCATCTTCAGACTCTGGCGTAACCCAGTGATCTCTTTTTCAGGCGACAGCATGACCTGTTGACCTTTCCAGACACCCGCATAACCCGGTGATCGTTTCTTCTCAAGACACTGGAATAACCCCAGTGATCTCTTTTCCCCAGGCAACAGCATAACCTGTTGACCTCCCCAGACACCGGCACAACCTGGCGATCTTCCTGACAACAGCATAACCTATTGATAATCTCCAGGCATTGCCATAACCCAGTGATCCCTTTTCCCCATGCAACAACATAACCTGTTGACCTCTCCAGACACCGACATAACCTGGTGATCTATTCTTGACGACAGCATGACCTGTCGATCTTTTCCAACATAGGGTATCCACCTCCCTAGTCTGCATTCACTCCGGGTACACAGGTCCCGGCCTTTTATTACTTTCAATAATAAAATAGCATAGATTTTATTACAATAACTCATGAAATTTTCCTAGTGAGAAATGGGGCAGAAAATTTCGTTCGTTTGTTTTGATTCTGTGCAGATTATATTTCTAGAACATTGGAACTCGAGACGATCAAAGAAGAAGTTTCGATCCAAAATGACAAAAAAAAGGTTGAATCCAAAAGTGCACAAACGAGGAAGATCTGGACTATTCAGGACGAGATTGAAGTCATCCGTCCAGTGTGTCCTGCTTTGATCCGAGGAACTACAAGACAAAACCAGCACCTGCGACTAACAAGCATCAGGATCCAGGTCAGAGTCAGCAAAAGATCAAGACTCAAGACCAAGTCCTAGATAGGAGTCTTGTAATTTAGCAGCTGATAGGTTTTAGTTAGTCCTTCATTTTGTACTTGGGTGTAACAAAGAGGTCAGTAACAGTAACAGCAGCAACCACGGTGAAACCACAGTTACTCGGTAGTCCCAACTACCAAAAACTTCCAGAACTACACTGACCTGATTCCTTTATAGCCAAGGATATGAAGGCAACCTTTGAAGCAGGGGTCGGTCAAACCTTTCAAAAACGCTTCACAATGGAACATACGAATGGGTAAAGTCGTTTATGGTCGCTCACTTTGTCTTTGCCCGGAAATCTTCGTGTTTCCGAACAAAGAGGGGCAGCTGTGAGCACGTAATTTCTTGCCTATCGTATAATCCTATAAATCTCACTAAATTAATTAGTTTCACGAATTTTTATTGAATTTTTAATATTTGCCAGTTTATTTCTTTACATTATATATCCGTAATCTTTCATTTAAATATATAAATAATTTAAAATGACATGATTAAGCACGTAACCTTAGTCATCATTTAAATAAATCTAATTGTTTAATATAAAGTGTGTTAATGTTAATGTCTTGATTTGATTATTTATTTTTAACAAAATTGTGAAACATGCCCTTTGAGTGCTTAGAAGTTTTTAAATGAATTGCTTCACTCTTAATTAACTTATCAATTAACCTTAATTAGGCAAACTGAGTTTAGATTAATTACTACATTTTATTAGGTGCTAACATAATTAGAGTTAATTAACTATATGTAAAATAGGGAAATTTCGGACCTGGGCTAGAATTGCCCAGGCCCAAAATCCCTCTCATTACCCGCATTGACCAAGGCCCAAATACCCCACAACCCGCCTGACCCCTCAATTATCCAAACGACCCCGTTTCAGAATAAGTAAACTAATCCCAACCATTGATCTTCCCAGATCCAACGGCTGGGAACTAATTATTCATTTAGTATATATATGTCCAAACTGAACCCCACCCCCCTCATTCCACCAAAGCTTAACCCCTACCCCTTTCATCTTTATCCTCTCTCTGAAGCTTCCGTCGTGTCCCCACCCATCTCTGCCGACCGGAAATTGCCTACCGGCGGCGGAGCTTCTCCAAACCAGCCCAAAATTTTACTAGGCGATCACCATCGTCCCCTCTATCACCTCCTGTTGCTGGTTTCCCTAAAAACCCAATCAATTTGCGTCAAATTCAGATCTAAGAATCTGAAAACCCAAAAATTACTCCCCAACGGATTTAGAGACACTCAATGGCTCAGACCTTCATGGGTCGATTTCTCTTGACTAGGGCAATCGATTCATGAGGGTCTGATTCATTTTCAAACCCTACCGGGGTCCGGCAACTTCCTTTTTCCGGCCAAACCCATCAAATGGGTATTTTCCCCATCTTTTTATTCTCTTCTTCTGTTTGCTTCTTCCTTTGTTATTATTTGTTATCTCATTTTTACTGAAATTATGAATAGGGTTGTATAATCACCACTGTTTTAGGCTAGTTTTCTTTTTTGTTCTATTACTACTCGTGCTTGTTTAGTCATGTTTCTTTGTGATTAATCTAGGTTCTTTTAGTAATCATGTGAGTGTTCCTGTCTCGTGTGTTTGAATCCGCACAATAGTTTGATTGTATTTTCATTATTTGAGTCTTGATTAATCAGTTTAGAAATTCTTGTGGTAAAAGATTCTGGATGTCATTTTTAAGACCAAATCTCATCTCAATCATTCCTTTTAGGTCGTTTCAGTAATCTCATTTCTTTCTTTTCTTTCTCTCTTTCTATTTTCTTCGTCTATCCTCGCTCATTGTTTGACTGTTACTATCCTGCTTTAGATTGACTAAGAAGAATCTAAAATGACAATTTTGTTTAATCTTGATTAGAACAGTGATATCATGTATTGCAATTTGAATTAGATGATTGAACTAAAACTAGGTAATAACTAGAACAGTGTTATCATGTTATTATGATTAGAACTGTGGTCGAGTTTACCTATCTAGATAATAATTTAGAATTGTTTTGTGCTGATTAAACTTAAACTTGATCTCCTCTTTTCTTTGCTTTGATTGTTGATTCTGTTTAGTATTAAGTGAATATCAACTTAAGATTCCTTCCTAGTTGTGTCATGCATAAGAGCTATTAGCTCTTTTAGGATTATTACTTGTTAGTCTGAACCAGTGCAGGGCCATGAATTAACTTAGTTCAATCCTAAACTCAAGGCTGCCCTAATTAGTGATAACCTCCTAAAATACATTTGTTTAACTAGTTTTAACTTAGGTCGATAGTCTCTTAGACAATTAACTAAGTATTAAAAACTTGTTTAAGATAATTAATTTAGGTTTCATTAACTGAACAAATCATTTAGCCTAAGTTAAGAAAAATGAGTTGACTAACTTTAATTAAGCCTAGTTAAACTGATCGATTAATTAATTGGTTAAGCCTCTGATTTTAGGTAATCAAATTGGATCAACTTAACTAAATCAGTTAGTTTGAATTAAGGAATTGAATTGATTGACCTACCTTTTTTTTAACTTAAACATAGATAATTAGTGTGAAAACTATCTTTAGGCATTTTATCAATTAACCTCTAACTAGTTTGACTCAACCATAATTAAGAACAACTCATGGCTGACTAATTTCATAACTAGGGTTAACTAACCAAACTTTAAATAATAACCCAAGTGAGTTTAACCTTGATTACCCAATGGTAAATTCAGGGACTCCAGGGGGTACAATAGGTAATGTAGGCTTAGGAAATCAGAATTTTTAAGGGTAAAAGGGTCTTTTAAAGGTTGGGAAATTCTTGAATAAGGACAGTTGTCCCAAAAGATGAGGTTGACAGCTGCCTATGTACTATTTCAGCTGATTAGACAGGGAATATGCTAGATAGATCCCCTCCCCAAGTCCCTTATAAATATACCCATTTTCCACATGAGAAGGACCTTTTTTTTGGGAGGGGGACAATCTGAAAGAAAAACACTCTCTTCTAGTTGTTGAAACATATCTGAAAAATACAGAACAATCAGAATAGCTGAATCCATAAAAAAAAATCAGAAACATATATTACTAAAAAAATTTGTTTCATTCAAGAATCATCAAGGTTCTTGTGGTTTTTTCTCAGCTTTGGTCCTTGTTTAGTAGACTGATTTCGAAGTTTCTTGTCTGAATATTCGAGTTCTGGGCTGTTCATCCTATTGGTTGTTGCTGGGTCTGGGTTGTTCTGCTCTTGTAGCTGCTGAATTTTTCTCCTCTTTGCTGCTTTGCTGACTACCTGGCCTTTTTTTTGTCAGGATTTTTGTTCACTTTTTCTCTATAAAAGGTATGTAACAATGAACTTTAAATAAAGTTATTAAATTCAGAATTTGTGCTGAAATGTTTGATTCATGTGTGTTTTTGAGATTATATAAAGTTTAATCTTCTTCTCCTTTATTATTAGTATAAACCATTGAAATAAGACTGTTAGTGTGCTGGTAAAGGAATCTGAAGGAATATTGTATATGAACTATCTGAACTATTCTGTTTTAGCTTTTGTTTAAATTCTGTTGGTTTCAGAACTTATTAAGTTTTGCATGAGGTCGTTTTGTGTCTGTCTCAGTTTTATTGAGATAATTAGCACTAGGGTAGATGAGTTTGACCTTCCAATGGTCAAATTCACCCCACAATAGTGCATAAACAGCAGCATGTCCCTGAAGTTACCTCTATTAAGGTATAAAATAAGTAGTCAAGAGGCCTCCTAGAGTAGGGAATCTGAATCTCTTAAAATGATCAGATTTTGTCTCTATAAAAGCCTAAAAAGTCAAAATTATGGTATAATTGTCAAGAGGAACAAAAGATGAGATCTATGGAGCTAAATCTGCCCCTTTTATGGCAAGATTTAGTCCGTAAGAGGTCTGAATATGCTTTGTTCTTCTAAGAGCGTCATTAAGGACTGAATCTAACCTCCTTCTTGATTAGATTCATCTTTTAACAATACTCAAAGGTATATCCTCAACACTGTCCAAATAGTAAGATGTTGGACTTATAATCTTAGATTAATGATAAAAGGTGCTCTTATTTGTGTTCCTTGTTCATTGAAAGGACTCAGTAAGCAGGTCTCCATATGGCTTTAGACTTAGGTTAATGATGGCATTATGGGATTGAAATCTGAAACATTCATGGTCAGGTTTACACCAAGAGAATGCATAAATAATTCTATTTTGTTAGCGTAGCTTAGCATATCATTATCAGGTTTATCTTGACACTTTCATGGTCCTGTTTGGTCAGGTGGGTGCTTGGCACTTAATTAGTTTGTGTGTTCTATATATTTCAAAAAGAGGGCTGCAAATGTACAGTACGAAGAATCCAGATGTAGAGCAGCTATTTAGGATTTCCATTTTCTAGCTTTTTCTTTGATATTCATAAAAATGTATTTTACAGAAGCTGCATTTTCGCTTCAAAAAAATTGTAATTCATTCATTTATTGCATTTTGGAATCTTGTAATTTAAGAGACTGGACTGTATATTCATAAAAATGTATTTTACAGAAGCTGCATTTTCGCTTCAAAAAAACTGTAATTCATTCATTTATTGCATTTTGGAATCTTGTAATTTAAGAGACTGGACTGTATATTCATAAAAATGTATTTTACAGAAGCTGCATTTTCGCTTCAAAAAAACTGTAATTCATTCATTTATTGCATTTTGGAATCTTGTAATTTAAGAGACTGGACTGTATATTCATTTTTAGCGTTTCATTTGATAATGTTCAAACTAAATTTTGAGGTGATTTTCCTGGAACTTTGAATCTATTTTTAGCTCTAAAAAGTAGTTCAAGGATAAAAATAGATGTTTTAGTAAAAAAAAAAAGGGAGTTGGTATTCAAATCAGTCCGCATGAAACCTTTCTTAAACATTTATCGGATTTTCAGAAGTGGTTATTTCAAAATCCAGTCGTTTCAGTATAGGTGGATTTAGTAGATAATTTTTGGTTCATGTTGTATCCTGTTAAATTTTCTGAAATCGATGTATGAACACTTTTGAACCTTTGATGCATGTGAATAAGCTATCTAAAAATTGACAAGAACTGTTAATTTAGAATTGGTAAAACTGCCTGTGCTATGTCTTCGTTAGAAGTTACGAAGTTCCAGAAAAATAAAGTAAGTTTAGCTTACCAATTTAAAGCGAGACCAGCAAATAATGTATTTATGTGTCTGTAATTCTTATAGGTGTATGTATATCTACACGAATGAGGTGCATCTTGATTAACACATTTTCTATCATTTACCAAACTAGAATGTGAAGACCTTTAAGATTTTATTGAGAATTGAATTTCTTAACTGGTAGTCTTCTCACAAAAATAGCCAAACTAGGATGTCCTAAAGTGATTAATTAGGGATAAAATATGGTCATAACCCGAAATATGTTGTCTTTTAGGCTAATGAATTTCATTTTTTAGGCAGCCCCCTTAGGTAGAAAGATACCTTTAGTCTGAAAATTTGGTAAAGAATAAAGTATTATCTCAAATTACCATCAGAAGTGGAAACGCGTGCCCCCGACTCTAACTTCAAATAATAATAAAATCACACACGGGCGCATTTCATGTGACGTGATTGTGATGCGTTTAGAAACAACAAGTGCACGCCATCGTGACTTGTTCCAAGATAAGTCCATAAATATCCAAAGTGGTTTATACACATATCCCGTAAACTAAAATACCACTTTAGATAAAGATTCCAAAACATAGAGAATAATTGAATATCGCCTCAAATAGGCCTTTTAATCGTCATGACCATAGTCACGACTAAATAATCTACACTCGTGTGTGGCAACTCATGTCCTCGACTTTAATTTCAAACTATATTAAAATCGTATGTTGGAATCGCGGGTGCATTTCATGTGGCACGTTACGATATGTCCAAAAATAACAAGTGCACTCCATCGTGACTTGTTCCAAGATAAATCCATAAATATTAAAAGCGGCTAGAATTTAAAAAGGCTAAATGCACAATAGTTTAAAATATGTATAATCAGATAATTTAGGCCAAACATTAATAGTTAAGCGACAGTGCTATAACCACGGAACTCGGGAATGCCTAACACCTTTCCCGGGTTAACAGAATTTCTTACTCGGATTTCTGGTCGTAGACAAATCAAAATAGAGTCAAAATTTCCTCGGTTTGGGATTTAATAAATAAACGGTATCCCGAAACATCGTCAAAAATTCGGGTGGCGGCTCTGAAAAATAATAATAAGTCCCAAAATCGAATAATATCACTTAAAGTGGAAAAACTCCCTTATTACCCCTTCATTAATCAGGGTTAGAGTGAAAAAGGAGGTGTGACACTGGGTACTCTCCCTTTGACAAGTATTCCCTGATGTCGTGGAACCATGGTCTTCCGTCTGCTTCTTCTTGAAAATGGGCACAATATGCCAGCTAGTTGTGGATCTTCACTGGAATAGGATCAATGAAGTTCTTATCTGGGTGTTGTATCATGGATGATAGAGTGGCCAATGCATCGGCAAACTCGTTCTGAACTCTGGGGACGTGCCGAAATTCTGTCTTTGTGAACCTTTTCCTCAATTCTTGCACTTGGTGCAGATATGGAAATATCTTGGAATTCTTGGTATCCCATTCTCCTTGTACTTGGTGTATTAGCATATCTGAGTCACCAATTACTAGCAACTCCAGGATACTCATGTTAATGTCCAAATTGAGCCCTAAGATGCAGGACTCATATTCTGCCATATTGTTGGTACAGGGAAATCTGAGTTTGGCAGATACCGGGTAGTGTTGACATGTTTCCGATATCAGGACAGCTCCAATGCTGACTCCTTTGAAATTGGATGCTCCGTCGAAGAACATTCTCCACCCATCATAGGATTTTGCAATGTCCTCCCCTATGAATGACACTTCTTCATCGGGAAAATACATTTTCAAGGGTTCGTATTCTCCTCCCACGGGGTTCTCGGCAAGAAGATCTGCCAGTGCTTGCCCCTTGACCGCTTTCTGAGTCACATAGACAATGTCGAACTCACTCAGCAGGATTTCCAATTTGGCCAGTGGGCATGGGCTTCTGAAAAATATATTTCAATGGATCCATCCTTGATATGAGATAAGTTGTGTAAGCACAGAAGTAATGCCTTAGCTTCTGGGCTACCCAGGTTAGAGCACAGCAGGAACGTTCCAGTAGACAATATCGTGCCTCATGTGGAATGAACTTCTTACTCAGATAATAAATAGCCTGTTACTTTCTTCTTGTCATGTCGTGCTGCCCCAGAACGCAGCCAAAAGCTCCATCTAATACTGCAAGGTAGAGTAGCAAGGGTCTGCCTGGCGCTGGGGGACCAAGACTAGTGATGTTAACAAGTATTTCTTGATTCTTTGGAAAGCTTTCTGACAATCATTGGTCCATTTGGTCGCAACATCTTTCTTCAGCATCTTGAAGATTGGTTCACATATAACCGTGAACTGGGCTATGAATTGGCTGATGTAGTTAAGGCGTCCCAGGAAACTCATCACATCTTTCTTGTTCTTTGGCGGTGGCAATTCTTGGATGTCTTTGACCTTTGATGGATCCAGTTCTATTCCTCGGCGGTTGACGATGAACCCAAGCAATTTCCCAGCAGGAACCCCGAACGCACACTTCGCGGGGTTTAATTTCAAGTTGTACTTTCGCAGCCTGTTGAAGAACATTCTCAAATCAACTGTATGGTCGGTGGCTCTTTTGGACTTGATGATAACGTCATCCACATACACCTCAATTTCTTTATGTATCATATCATGGAAGATAGTGGTCATAGCTCTCATATAGGTGGCCCCAACATTCTTAAGGCCGAACGACATCATCTTATAATAGTATCCGCCCCACAGCGTGATGCAAGCCATCTTCTCAGCGTATTCTTCGTCCATCTAAATCTGGTGGTAACCAGCAAAACAATCCACGAATGGTTGAAGCTTAGGCTTTGCACAATTGTCTATCAAGATGTGTATGTTCGGGAGAGGAAAATCATCCTTCGGACTGGCCGGGTTGAGATCCCAGTAGTCGACACAAACTCTGACCTTTCTATCTTTCTTGGGTACCGGCACGATGTTGGCTAACTATGTCGGATATTCAACTAGCCTGAGAACCTTGGCATTTATTTTCTTGGTAACTTCCTCTTTTATTTTCAGAATCATGTCAGGCTTGAATTTTCTGAGCTTCTGCTTTACCGACGGGCACATTGGATTGGTTGGTAACTTGTGAGCCATAATGGATGTACTTAGACCAGTCATATCATCGTATGACCATGCAAATATGTCTTCATATTCTTTTATGTATTGTGTGTATTCCACTTTCTTTGATGGCGATAGATGAATGTTGATGTGAATTTCCTTAACAATTTCTGAATCTCCCAGGTTGACTATCTCGGTTTCATCCAGATTGGACTTAGGTCTATTTTCAAAATCCTCAACTTCTCTGATCATTTCATCGGGTATGGTATCTTGTTCTTCTGAATCACTATCCTTTTGTTGCGTTGTCTCATTGCATGTCACAGTCATTGGTTCATCAAGACAAGAAATAGTAATGATGTAATATAAAATAATAAGAGAAAATTATAATAAATAAATACAGATTCATTGAAACATGAAGTGATTTTTGAATGTTTTGGAACATTGGAGATTTTATTGGAAAATGCAAAAAATGGAAATGCGGAATAGGAAATCATTAGCAAAATGAAATAAACAATGCTTGTTTAGCCTTGCTACCCCGGGACGCGTTGGGCCTTGGATGGTCTGACAGTCCAATTCCTGAGGAATGATCCCTTACTCACAGCTTGGATGGTAGGGCCTTCCTTCTCCTCCTCCTCAACAATAACACAACAGTCCACGTCACCATCTTCCAAGAATAGATCCTTCAAAGCTGCTAGGGTTTCTTCTTATTCTGACCCCCATATGATATCAGATTGCCAGAAAGTCTGCTCCAAATGTGGTATATGTTGTTCCAATGGATAGTAGGGACCGCACCACAGTGGCGACCAGTCTTCATACTCCTTCTAAGTGTATTTGTATCCCAACCCAAAAGTGATGCCATGGTGCTTCAACTGTATTGGTTTGGAAATCCCCTGAAGATTTTTCCCGAGTCCTCTGCCAGGCTCGTATCCACTCTAGTTCAGTATGCTTTCGATCTAACTGTCCCACCAGTTGTCTTTATCCACTGCATTGACCCGTTCAATATGGTGGTAGGTTTCTCCACCCAGCCTTCTTCCACCTTCAATCACTGGGATGGTCTGGCAACCATAGATAGAATTGCTTCCGTCTTCGTGGATGATTACTCCCTAGTGGTTCCATTCAAATTTCACTACCTAATGCAATGTTGATGCCACAGCCCCAGCAGCATGTATCCATGGGCGTCCCAACAACAGATTATAGGATGCCGATATATCTACCACCTGAAATTCAATTTCGAACCATGTAGGTCCCATCTGCAGACAAAGACTGATTTCACCGATGGTAGACCTCTGAGAATCGTCGAAAGCCTTTACATTCATAGATCCTTCTTTGATCTCGTGCAGTCCCTTGCCCAATTTCTTGAGTGTTTTCAATGGAAAGATGTTGAGGTTAGATACACCGTCGATCAGAATCCTGGTGATGAAGTAGTCCTCACATTGCACAGTGATATGTAGTGCTTTGTTGTGACTTAGTCCTTCAGGGGGCAGCTCGACCTCGTGGAAAGTGATATTGTGACTCTCCAGCACTTGACCTACCATATTAGCCATTTCTCCACTAGTTATATTACTTGGCACATATGCTTCGTTCAGCACTTTCATCAAAGCATTCCTGTGTGCCTCTGAATTCTGCAGCAATGACAGAATGGATATTTGGGCTGGAGTTTTGTTCAGCTGATCAATGACTGAGTATTCCCTGGCCTGCACCTTCCTCCAAATATCATCTGGGCCTGTCTCAATGACGGGTGGCCTGTTGGAAGCATTCTTGCTAGACTCTGCCAGGTGTTCAGGTGTGTAGACCCTGTCGATCCTTGTCATCCCCTGTGCAGTACCAGCTTCTTCTATCTTGACTTACTTTTCCTTCTTGCGTCAGCCGTGTAATCCTAAAGTACGGCCTTGTCATTGAAAGATGGCGTGGTTGAAACTGTCACTGTGAATTGTGCAACTACTTTCACTTCAAATGGAATGGGTACCTTAGCAGGCGGCATAACTTCAATCTCGAACGGCAAATGTGTGTTTGCAGGTGGTGCTGTTTCAAACTTGAATGGGAGTGATGCAGTTACCTCGACGTCTCCAGATGGCTGAATCTGGACTATGATGGTATTAAGAGTGAATGTTGGCTTCTTTGGGCTATCACCTTCTATGATTAACCCGATCGACCCCTCTGGGTCCCAATCTTCTTCTATCTCTATCATGTTGAAACCCCTATGGTCCAGAAGCGGATTGTTGCGAACATTGGGAGCAGATTCTTTTGCCTGGATGACCTTGTTATCGATCATAGACTGGATCTTATCCTTCAATGAGCGACATTCATCAACGGTATGCCCCTTCATGTCGGAATGGTATGCACAGGTTTTATTTGGGTTGACCCGTTGGGATGGATTTTTAGGGGTTACAGCAGGAATAGGAGTGACATAACCAGTAGCTTTTAATCTTTCATACAGCTGGACGATAGGTTCAGCAATGACAGTGTATTGTTTGGGAGGTCTGAGATCAAATTTGGGTCGAGGTCTCGGAAAATTTTGGTGAGTAGAGGCGATTGAAAGTGAGATGACTGAGAGTTGTAGGTATGATAAACAGGAGCTGGTTGGGAATATCTGGGGGAAATATACTGATATGTAGGTGGTGGAGAAGGCTGATATGTTGATGGAGGTGCTGACTGATAGGTGGGCGAGGGCGTTTGATAAGTGAGTGGGGACGTTCTGTATACCAACGGGGATTTGGGTCCCTCTGCAACCATTACCGTTCTTGCATCTTTCTTCTTAGATATACCACCAGACTGCAAGGCTTTGTTGGTGGCCTGTAGGGCCTCAAAGTTAGTGACCATTCCACTCTTGATACCTTCTTCAATTCTCTCACCCAGGTTGATGATGTCAGAGAATTTGTGGTTTTCAATCACCATTAACCTCTCATAATACTGCGGGTCTTGTGCCCAGATGAAGAATTTGTTCATTTGTTCTTCCTCTAGGTCATGCCTGACCTTGGCTTCTTCAGATCTCCATGTATTGGTAAAAAAGAGTTTCACATGTAAGCCAGCTTTTGACAACTCAGACAGTCACGTGGACACAGGAAAACGTGACAGCTGGATGTGATTCTTTAAAGAGGTACGGAACAAAGAGGCAGGATTCAGTAAACCCTCGATCTTATCAGCCACGGGAAACTCAACCTGATCAAAACAAGGAAGAGGCACGGTCAGAATGAATCTAGACAAAGCTACGAGCAGATACAAAGACCCACAATTGATTACTCGAACGTTATGTAACCGTACCCCAATTACCGTTATCCTTTGTAATGCCTCATTAATGTCATAATTAGTCATTAATGAGCAACCATAGCAAGATTCATATGTTATAGGAATCTCCTATATAAGGGATGAGAATACAGCTTGTAAAGGCATCTGATTCTCGAATATAATTGACTTTGCTTTTCTATATTTTTGCAATATTGTCTATTATTTATTTTTCTCCATTTTCTTGATTATCAATAACCTGTGTTCATCTTAAAAATAAGCTTTAGTCAAAGGGTCTAATTTTTTGGTTAAACAAATTGGTTCCGTTACTGGGAATCTGATAATCTTTATTTGCTTTTCAAGCGATATCCTCTGAACTATGTCAAACTCCAATGACAACAATCAGCAAAGGAGTGGAACCTCAGTTCCATCGCCTTCAGGAACCCCACGCGGTTCAAGGGAACAATCCCTAGAAAGATACAATAACAACAATGGTGATAATGATCAAATTGTGGAACAAGATCGTGTAAAGCAAATGATTGTCGAGTATATGAGCCAAGCTTTGCAAGAATTTGCAAGCGGATTACCGGCAGCATTACCTACACAGCCAACGCCACCCCCCAATAACACCATCACCATGGAAAATCCTCAATTTGGATTGGCGAACTCAGGAAGAGGAGATACTCCTAATGAATCTCTCGAAAAGAGACCAGGTATATCTAATAACTTAGAATTACAAAATTTACTGTTAACCATGCAGAAACAGATGAAGGAGCAGAATGATCGCATCGAACAAATTCCTGGAGTACCACCTATCATCAAAGGCATTGATGTTGATAGGTATTCTCAACAACCTTGGAAGCCAAGTGCCGCACCCTTGCCTATTCCCAAATATGATGGAACAACTGACCCATGTGACCATGTGACTGCTTTCACTACCGGGGTAAAAGGTAATGAATTAACAAAACAAGAGATTGAATCAGTCCTTATCAAAAAGTTTGGGGAAACACTTACCAAAGGGGCCCTAACCTGGTATTCTCTTCTCCCTGAAAATTCTATTGACTCTTTTTCTGAGCTTGCAGATTCGTTTATAAAACCACACTCTGGTGTACAAAAAGTTGAGAAGAGAATGGAAGACGTATTCAAAATAAAACAAGGAGACGCGGAACTACTCCGTGAGTTTGTAGACAGGTTTCAACGAGAAAGAATGCAGTTACCCAGCGTGCCTGATAATTGGGCAGCCATGGCATTTGCAAGCAACCTAAACGATAAAAGCTCAGAAGCCACGGGACGACTTAATGAAAGTCTAAGAGAGTTCCCCGCTACAACATGGAACGATGTATATAACAGGTACAGTACTAAACTCAGAATAGAAGAAGATATCATTGCTTGTTCGAGAGATGAAGATCATTCCAGATCCAGACGTCCTGAATCAGATAGAAGATCAAGTAAAAACACGTACGATCCTTACTTAGGACCCTCGGGATGCGATATTCGCCCTAGGTTCGAAAACACTAGGTCGGACTATAGACCACAAGGAAGAGACTTAGTCTCATCGTCGTCTAGATCTAGAAAAGATCAAGATGAACGATCATACCTTTAATGTAAGTACTTCTGAACTTGTCTCAATATTGAGGAACATGGGAGACAAGGTTAAGTGGCCCAAAGAGATGCGGTCAAGTCCAAGTAGAAGGAACCCAGATCACTGGTGTGAATTCCGCAACGATCATGGGCATAAAACTAGGGATTGAAAATTTATACAAGGTGAAGTAGAAAATTTATAGAAACATGCTATTTAACAGAATTTTTTAGTGATAAAGGTAAACAGGCATATATGAGGAAAAGACAGGAGACCCTAAATCCTCCTTCTCCAAAACAAACCGTCAACGTGATACACGGAGGTGCAGAAGTAAATGGAGTGATCTGCAAAACAACCACAAAGTTCACAATTACACATGGGAAACGGGCTCGTGAAAATATTGAAGAAGATGATATAACCTTCGATGATGCAGATATCGGCGGATTAATGCTTCTGCACAACGATGCTCTGGTAATATCTTTACTTATTCATGACACTAACGTAAAAAGAGTATTGATTGATCCAAGCAATTTTGTCAACATCATTTTGCTAAGAGTGATGGAAGAAATGCTACTGGGGAATCAAGTAATCCCAAGGGCACGAGCCATATCAGGGTTTGATAACTCTACGGTTATTAAAAAAAGGAGTAATTGAGCTTAGCACTTATGTTGAGGGGGTGATCAAAAGTACCAGGTTCCAAGTCATCGACACTAATATGGCTTATAATGTGATCGTGGGAAGGCCATGGATCCACGACATGAAAGCAATACCCTCCATGTTGCATTAGGTAATTAAATTCCCCTCTGAATGGGGGATTCAACAAATAAAAGGCGATCAGAAGACCGCAAGAAATATAAACTTTGTGGTACACTATAATAAGAAAATAGAAGTGGAAGAATTACGAGATAAGGAAATATCCAAAGTAGGTAACGCTGCCCAAACAGGTATGGAAGAAATTACTACCCAAATAGGTACGGAAGGTATTATTGCTGAAACAGGTATGATAGAAAATACTTACGAGAAGGAGAATTAAGTTACCACGGAAGGTGCATTATACCACACAGATGCAGATTCCAGACCGGACGTCATTCGTGAACCGGAGGAAGATGATCACATCAAAACAACTATGGAGGAGCTCGAAGTTGTTCCATTATCTTAACAAAAGCCTGAGCAAAAAGTGTATATAGGCACGAGGCTAGGCCCCGCTCAAAGAGAAGAAAAGAAAGCAAGGGCCATTCAAGAACCAAGTGATCGATGAAGAGCTATAGAAACCCTTGAAGATTGGTTCGATACGAGAGGTAACGTAACCTAACTGGCTAGCAAACACTGTGGTAGTACCTAAAAAGAATGGTAAGTGGAGAGTATGCGTAGACTATGCTGACTTAAATAAAGCATGCCCCAAAGATTCATTCTCATGTCCACATATAGATTAAATGATTGATGCCACAACAGGTCATGAATTATTGAGCTTGTTAGATGCATATTCTGGTTATAATCAGATTAAAATGAATCCATCAGATGAGGAAAAAACTTCCTTCATTACAAACAGGGGGACTTACTGTTATAAAGTTATGCCTTTTGGCTTAAAAACGTTGGAGCCACCTATCAAAGGTTAGTGACTAAAATGTTCCAAGAAAATCTTGGAAAGACGATGGGAAGTCTATATTGATGATATGTTGGTATAATCAACACCAGCAAAAGACCATTTCCAGCATCTCTCTTTTGCTTTTGATATTCTACGCAGGTATAATATGAAGCTAAATCCATAAAAATGCACTTTTGGAGTGCAATCAGGTAAATTTTTGGGTTTCCTTGTATCAAATAGAGGAATAGAAGTAAATCCCGCTCAAATTAAAGCTATATAGGAAATACCTGATATTTTAACAAATAAAAAAGGAAGTTCAAAGACTAACAGGGAGAATAGCAGCTTTAGGAAGGTTTATTTCTAAGTCTTCCGAAATAAGTCTTCAATTCTTCTCAGTTCTCAAACAGCAGAATCAGTTCGAATGGACTGAAGAATGTCTGTAGGCCCTCAAGAATCTAAAGACTTATCTATCGAAACCACCACTACTTTCAAATCCAAAAGAAAGGGAGAGATTGTATATTTACTTGGCTGTCTCAGAAATTGTTGCAAGTGTAGTACTGGTAAAACAATAAAAAGGTAAACAATCACCTATCTATTATGTAAGTAAACCTTTGCTAGATGCTGAGACTAGATATCCATATCTGGAAAAGTTAGCCTTAGCTTTAATAATGGCATCTAGAAAATTACGACCATATTTTCAATGCCACCCAATCACCGTTGTGACCTCATATCCTTTAAGAAATATTCTGCATAAAATAATCTGTCAGCCTAGGACTGCAATTAAGTCTCAAATACTAGCTGATTTTATTGCGGACTCTAGTAATAGCATTATACCTGAAGTAGAAAAAGAGTTACAACTCTTTACTGGTCCTAATCCAGGACTATGGACCTTGTTTACCGGTGGTTCTTCAAATATGAAAGGTGTCGGCTTAGGCATAGTCTTAATATCACCCAAGGGTGAAAAGACACGGCAAGCTATAAAGTGTTATCCTATAACTAACAATGAATCAGAGTACGAAGTTGTTATTGCAGGGCTTGAACTCGCACGGGAGCTCTCAATCGAGCAAATTGTGATCAATAGCGACTCCCAACTGGTAGTAAATCAGATACAGGGTACTTACATCACTCGATAGACTAGAATGCAACAGTATCTTGAAAAATCACGAGAGCTCGTGAGACAATTCAAAACGTGGAAGGTAGTGAAAATACCTAGAGAGAAAAATGCATAAGCAGATACATTAGCTAACCTCGTAGCAGTCACGGAAGCAACGAACAAAGACAGTGCAATTGTCGTTCAACTATTTCATTCAATAATAGACCAGGACAGGAATGAGGTAACTTTCAACAACTTAACTTGGGACTGGAGAAACAAAATTCTTATTTTTTTGCAGAATGGCAGCGTACCTGAAGAAAGGAAAGCAGCTCAAGCACTTCGCCGCAAAGTTGCACGGTACTGCCTTATTCGCAACTCACTTTATCACAAGATGTTCAGAGGACCCTAGCTAAATTCCTCGGACCTAACCAAACGGAATTTGTGATGAAAGAAGTCCACGAAGGACACTGTGAAAATCACTCAGGGGCGAGATCCTTAGTGAAAACCCTAACCAGAGCTGGATACTATTGGCCTAAGATGGAAGAAGAAGCCGAGAACTTCGTATCCAAATGTGACAGATGCTAAAGGTTTGCCACTAACATGCATCGACCAGCGGAATCATTACATCCAATAATATCCCCAAAGCCTTTCATGAAATGGGGTATGGATATAGTGGGACCTCTTCCCACAGCTAAAGGACAGGTACGGTTTTACTCGAGCTAACTGACTATTTTGCAAAATGGGTAGAGGTAGAAGCGTTCAAACAAGTGCGAGAAAAGAAAGTTAAAAGCTTCTTATGGCGAAACATAATATGCCTCTTTGGAATACCAAAGGAAATCGTGTGTGATAATGGCCCATAATTCATAGGCTCGCAAATCATAGAATTCTTCGAAAGTTGGCAAATCAGGCGAATCACTTCAACGCCGTACCATCTCGTGGCTAATGGTCAAGCTGAATCAACCAATAAGGTCATCATCAACAATATAAATAAGCGGCTGGATAAAGCCAAAGGTACCTGGCCTGATGAGTTACCAGCGGTACTATGGGCATACAAAACTAATTCAAAAATAGCCACGGGAGAAACCTGTTTGCACTTGTTTATGGCTCAGAAGCCTTAATACCTGTAGATATTGTCGAACCAAGCATAAGGTTCTCAACATCCATGGAGGGAGAAAACGACGACGAATTGAGGACCAACCTGGACCTGCTCGAACCATAGAGAGAAGCAGCATCGATACGGATGGCAGCTCGAAAACAAATCATAGAGTGTTATTACAACCGTAAATCTCATCTCAGGTACTTTAATATTGAGGACTTCGTCCTCAAAAAAGTCTTTCAATCAACGAAATAAGCAGGTGCAGAAAAGCTAAATCCAAACTGGGAAGGACCTTACAAAATCCGGGGCATAGATGGGAAATGCGCCTATGAGTTGGAAGCTATGGATGGCAGAGTTCTACCAACAAGCTAGAACTCCATCCACCTAAATAAGTATTACTTCTAAAGGAAAAGAATACCCTCTATCAGGTATCACACGTTCAATTTTATTTTGAACATTTAAAAAAAATTTACTAACTTTTTTAGATGATAGGCATAAAGCTAACCCATCACCAGATGATGATATTAGACCTGCAAAGACGCGAGGAAATAACACAATTCCCGGTCTAGGGTTACACTTTCTGATGGACGTTTTAAAAGGNTGATAGGCATAAAGCTAACCCATCACCAGATGATGATATTAGACCTGCAAAGACGCGAGGAAATAACACAATTCCCAGTATAGGGTTACACTTTCTAATGGATATTTTAAAAGGGTTAAGCAGTCATCATCTAAAAAACTATATACCTTCGAGTCAGGAATGTTTTTCCTTTTCAGGAAAAAGACCACAAGGAAGGAATAATTAAGTGCTCGAGATTTCATTCTTCAAAGCTCAAATACTTGGGCGACTATACAGTATGGAAGGCTAAGATGAAGCAAAGAAGACTATCAGAAAGTCAAAAGCTCGATCCTGAAGACCCATCTAACCAACGAGACAAGTGACACGAGCAGAATCGAAAGAAATCAAAAGAACCATCAAAATACAAAGCCTAATGCAAAAAGCAAAAACCTTCGAACATGTTCAGGTTTAAAGGCAAAATATTAGTCACGAGAAAGAAATGTACATATTTATACTTATTCAAAGTTTTTGTAACAAAAACAGTTAGGGGTAAAAGATCATCATCAAAGACTCATTCAAAAAAGTAGTTCTCAAATAAAACAATTATGGATGAAAGATCTAAATCCTTGTATTTTTATCAAATAAAAACAGTTACGAATAAGAAAACATTTTCCTCGTACTTATTAGAAAACTATTTCCAAAAATAGTTGCGGGTAAAAACCCCAATCTTTATCAAAAATGTTACTAGTAAAAACAGTTGTTTCATTGTATTAATATCAAAAAAATGTTACCTATGAAAAACAGTTACGAAATACAAGAGTATATCAAATTTGTTAAACAAAAATAGTTGCAAATATGAGTTTTAGACGATAACCAAACACATGTAAAATGTCATGGAAGTTCAACCAAGAAACTTTACTTGGAAGCATTCTTAAACATGTGTAAAATTCCTATCACTGTATTGCATTATCATGAAGTTGAGACGTCTTCTTCATGTCAATTATAAAGGTCCCTCTTCCATAAACTATGCCTATTACAAAAAGGCACACATTTAATATGACACCGTGCCTATTACAAAAAGGTACAAGTATTCTAAAGCATTCCATATGCAAAACACGGAGGTAAAACTAAAACCTCGAAAAAAGAAGCATACAAAAGACTTAAAGAGTGAAATAGAAACTCAACAAAAGTCAAACTAACATTTATATATTAAAACGGCTAAAACTAAGTCTGAACTTATACTTAGCCGTAAAAAAAATTTATATACATTGTGGTGCCCCTAAGTTGTCATTTGGGACTTTAAGAAAATCCAAATTTTCCCCCGATGAGACTGGGGGTAACCACCAATTGATACAAAGAAAAAAATAAAAGATGGATGAACTAACTAAATTTGTTCAAGAGAGGGGTTGACTTCACTAGCAGAAAGAGTGGGAGCAACTGGGGATGAAGAGGCATGAGCGGCTGGAATCTCACCATCAGGGGAAGAGAGGTTATGACCTTGTTGGGTTATGACCTTGTTGATCCTTCTCCATGGCTTCCTTAGTTTTAGCTATTTCAGCACTAAGGTCAAAACCCTCTTGACTCATTTCCATCAATGTGTCAAGGCGAGAATTCATGTACGCCTAACTCACATCGACAGCAGCCACCTCTTCAAGGTCTGCATAATCCTGTGCCCATACTTGTAGCTCATCTCTCAATCCGTCCTTCTCCGCTTCCGCAGCTTCATGGGAGGCCCTTAACGGTACAATCGACTTCTCTAGAGTTTGAGCTTTGTCTAAAGCCTTACGAAGGTCCTCTTGAGTACGAGTGAGTGATTGCACGAGCTCGCCTGAGTATTCCTCCTTCTGCCCCAACAAGTTTTTCAAGTCTCTAATATCCTCTGAGGCACGGGACAGCTGCTCAGCGAACGAAGACTCCAGAACACTCTTATCTTTATCAGCCTGACTAGAAGAAGCCTTCTCTACTGCCAGTTCCGCTGCCATGAGTCTCATCTGCCGCTTCAAGGTACTCATTTCCTCTTCTAAGCATCCATGTCAATCCTTACGCTATCATATTGTGCTTTTCAATTATCAACATCGGCCTGCAACTCTTTTGTCTCCTGGTCCGTGTTTGAAATACTCTTCATAAGCTCCATGCCTATAAGGTTAATCTACAAGAAATAAACCAGTCAGATATGGTAAATTTCATATACGAAAATGAAAGAGGATAACTTGCATCATACCTTCAAAGAAGTATGCACGACCTCATTGGCCCATGTAAGAGCACCGTGGCCGGCTAGCTTTGCTTTCTCAGAGGGACCTATCAAATGCTTGAGCCACACTTGGGGCTCACCCGTTTTCTTGAATAGATTCCCCTTAGTTGGAACCTCTATTACCACTTACCGCATCTCTCTGTTAGAAGACCCTACTTCCCTAACGGAAGGCATGGAAGCAGGCAGAGATGAAACATCAACAGACATGAAAGGTTGAGGAGCTGGAGAAGCCACGGGCAAAGCAGCAAGAACAGAGGGTTGAAGAGTCGAGGAATTTACGGGCAAAGCAACAGCAGAAGCCGAAATAGCCAAAGGAACAGACGAGACAACTTCTCTCAAAGAAGAAGGAAAGATAGCAGACAAAGGGACATCGTCAGGAGCAAGATCAACACCCTCATTAATAGGGGAATGTGAAACATCATCAAGGATAGGGGGCTCAATCACAGACACGGAAGACAAGGCTAAGGGTGTAAGCTCATCATCTGAAACCACCCGCCTTCTCCGTGGCCTGTGCACTAAAGCACCTTCTTCTTATTCTTCTTCTTCTACGGAACGAGACTCACTAATCTTTCTCTTCGAAGAAGATGAACCAACAATAATTTCTTGGGCCTAAGCCAACGACATCTTCTGGATAGATGAAGCAGACACCCCACGAGCGGAGAACCCTATTAAAAGGGAAAAAGTTAAACGACAAAGAAAGAAGAGACTCGAGTAAGGAAAGAAGCAAGAACAGGAGATTCACTTACCGTGGGTCTTTACTTGCCAACCATACCTCCCAGCGAGGTACTTCCAAGATATTTCCTCTAAAGGAGCAATAGACAACAATTTTTCTACCCAATCACGAATACCGGAGACATTCTCAACAGTATTCATGATTGCTGAAAGAAGAAGAAACGGATATGGTGTTAATAAAACATCTCAAGTCAAAATGAGAAAAAGTAAAATAAATGTGAGCTAAAGCATACTCACATGCGCGATTCCACTTCTCAGGGAAGGGAAGATTTTTTTCACCCACTAAACCAACAGTGGGTACAGCAACATACCGGAGGTACCAACCCCTATCCTTATCATCTCCAGGGGTTACCAGCACTCTTTTGCTTCTAGCAGTCAGAGTAAAAACTCCTTCACGAAATAAGGTAGGAGAGTAGAGATAAATAAGATGGTTGAAAGTAAAAGGAACCGAGGCTAAAGAAGCCAAACTCCTAAGACATGCGACAACTCTCCACACAAGCGGACCAACTTGTCCTGAGCAGATATTGAAAAAACGATAAAATTCAATTATGACTGGATCAATGGTGGGTCTAAACCCTAGAGTGAAAGGATACGTATAAACAAAAGAATATCCCGTCTTGTAAGACGTTATTCTTTGATTACTATTCAAAATATAAAAATGGAAGTCAGACCTCCAAAAGCACTCCCTACGAACAAGGTAAATCTGACCCTCAGTTATAAGGATTGAATATCTTTCGACACTTTCAATAGAAGAAGATTGGTCTACAAGAACTTGACTATCCTTAGCAAAAACAAACTCAGCAGGGACAATTTCATCGACTCCAGGTTCACGAAGGCGTTCACCTCTACCTCTAGACAAAGACCAAAAACCCTAAACCTTGGAGAAACTAGAGATCTAGTAGAAGGGGAAAAAACTATATGAGAAGAAGAGGAGCCCCTCAAAGGAGTGGATGCTAGACTTCTAAGTCTACCACCCCTCCGACTCCTAGTCGGAGCAGAAGATGGCGTTAAACTTTCAATATCAATTACTCCTTGAGGTTGGTTTGAAGAAGACATGTTTACAAAGGCAAGAAGAAAGTTCTTTACAAAAGACAAAATTAGAAAAGTGTTTCGTGGAAGCAAAAAAAAAATAAAGGTATTTATACTTGAGGACAACCGTCAAACATTGGAAAAGAAGAAAAATAAGGATGAAAAGTCATAATTGAAGATGTCACTTCGAGACTGGCACAGCCGCAAAAAGCCCTAAAAGGTGTCGAGTAAATGCAGAATCAATCCGAAAAGGACACGTGGTATGAGCATTAAATGGAAGTGACAAATGACACCTATGGTGCAGAGAAGGATACAGTGATTCGAGGAAAAGCGACGGCCAAATATTCCCGCCATAAATTAATATCCACTTACCAAATATTAATCGTTAAATATATGGTAAGCGGGGGGACTATCTGTATTGGTAAAAAAAAGTTTCACACGTAAGCCAGCTTTTGACAACTCGGCCAGTCACGTGGACACAGGAAAACGTGACAGCTGGATGTGATTCTTTGAAGAGATACGGAACAAAGAGTCACGATTCAGTAAACCCTCGAGCTTATCAACCACGGGAAACTCAACCTGATCAAAACAGGGAAGAGGCATGGTCAGAATGAATCTAGACAAAGCTACGAGCAGATTCAAAGACCCACAATTGATTACTCGAATGTTATGTAATCGTACCCCAATTAATGTAACGCCTCATTAATGTCATAATTAGTTATTAATGATCAACCATAGAAAGATTTGTACGTTATAGGAATATCCTATATAAGGGAGGGGAATACAGCTTGTAAAGGCATCTGATTCTCGAATATAATTGACTTCGCTTTTCTGTTATTTATTTTTCTCCATTTCCTTGATTATCAGTAACCCGTGTTCATATTAAAAATAAGATTTAGTCAAAGGATCTAATTCTCTGGTTAAACACTCCAACGAGCGGCATATTCATGGAAAGTTTCAGTGGGCTTCTTTTTAAGGTTCTGGATATAGAACACATCTGATGCATTCTTCGTATTGAACCTGAACCGGTCCATGAAGTCTTATGCCATACTTACCCAGTCGGACCACTTCTTAGGGTTTTGGTTGATGTACCAAGATAAAGCATCTCCTATGAGTCTCCTCATGAACAATTTCATGCGAATTTTCTCGTCTCTTCCTACTCCAACCAATTTATCACAATAGGTCCTCAGATGGACCCTGGGATCACCTGTACCATCAAACATTTTGAACTTAGGAGGTTTGTAACCCTCCGATAGTTCAACATCGGGATGTATGCAGAGATCTTCATAGTTCAACCCTTCGACTCATTTGTTTCCTTCAACACCCTGAACACGACTAGTCAGCTTCGTGAGTTCCTCGACCAAATTCTTAATGAGCATATCCTTCTCACTAGATTCAGGTGTGTAAGAAATGTGTTGGGTGGAGTGAGGCAGGGTCTCCACGTATATGGGGTTGTTCTGATGAGTTGGTGTTTGAGCATAGAGGTGGTCACTTGTGGAGTCTTGTGGTTCAGGGATAATTAGCGGGGTATTTATTGGAGTGTGGAAAGTTTTGTGTTGGTACTGTGGTGGGATAATTTGTTTTTTCGATGGAGTTATATGATGATGAGTTATGGGACGGTTCTGTTTATTTGGGGTGTTCTGAGGAGGTATGGGATTTTGAATGACATCTGGGACACTGAGTGAGATAGATAAATTAGCCAAGTTCCGGACATGCTCAAGCTCCCCTTGGAGTTTTAACAACCCTTGATCGAGTTGTAACATAGCATCATTCTGAACCTGAGTACCTTGATTGTTAAGAGCTTCTGTTCGTTCCGCTGGCATTGTCTTTTCCTGTCTGATGTTGCCCAAATCTTCCATTTTGCCTTTGCCTTTGCCTTTAAGTGGACTAGGAGGAGGAGGAGGTGGTGGAGGGCCCCTAGATCTTGTGTGATATGATGATCATGCCATAATACACAAACCAACCTTTGGGGAGGGGAATAATCAAAAGAGAAACAAAACAAAAATAAAAGTAGTCAACCCAGTGAAGATCATGAGAAAATATTGCAGTATTTAAACACATAGTGCAGGAATATAAGCGTGTCCTAATTTTGGAGCCTCGTTGTGCCCGAGGTAGGCATAGCGACAAGTTGATTTTGGAGAACTTAGATGCAAAATGCCTCATTTCATAAATGTAAAATAGACGAGTCCAAAACGAAACTAAAATAATGAGCAGGAAATAAAGTCACTAATGGCACCTGGCCTTATTACATTGTAAAAGAAATGAATAGGAAACCTAGACTACTTAGTCCCCGAAGGACCTTCCCCAAGCTTGGTCTTCTTGGTTCTGTCAATCAGGTTCCCCAGGTCGTGCATGCCCAACAACAGGTATACCCTTGCTAGATGCCCTCCTTCAGCATTCTGGCAATCGGCGACCCTTTTTCTTGTCTTTGCTTCTAGCTCCATCAGACCATGCTCCACATATTCCAACCTTTCACTAGATTTGATGGCCCTTTCTTTCCATCCATCGATCAGTTCCATATTAGTCTTGTGTTGCTCCAGATGCTCGGCTTCGAACTCACGAAGCCTTTTGCGCAGATTATTGTATTTCACCTAAGCCTCGGTCGCTTCGTCTATGACCATGTTTCTGTTGATTCCTGCAACTATCCCTGCTATGTTGTCTTCCAACCATGAAAAGTAGAAGATCACATGACCTGCGTGATATCTGCCGGGATCGATGGTGTCCGTTTCTACAATAACCTTGAGATGCCACAGATGCTGAGTTTCACATTTGTACGGGATATAGTCGTCCTGAAAATCTGCCCTGTAATGACTCATTTTGGAGACTCGCGGTATAACTTGCTTTCTACCCGCCTATCTCATGACCCTGATGGGAACATAAGGATATATGCCCCTTAAACTAATCAACACCAGGTGCGGAGCGTCCCTCGATCTGATGATGAATTCACTGGTAGGGAACCATTCGAACATCCATTGAACTTGGTCCCTGGTCAAATTTATCAAAGAACTGCGCCCATATTGTAGCATTTTCTGGTTGAGCAAACCTATCAGGGATGTAGGTCATCCTCTTAGGGTAGTGGAAGTCTATATGATCATTCCACGCCCTTCGTGGAAATTCTTGACGATATTGGCCTCTCTGGAGATGCTCCAATAACAGAACCTGTAGTAGCAGATTGCAACCCTCAAAGTGTTTGGCTCCTACTGGAAGTGGTCCAAGGCTCGGTATATGTCTTCTATGATCATAGGGACAATGGTATATGTTTTCCCTTCGATCCCTTCCATTAAGGTTTTGGCTACCACAACCAATCTAGTGTGAATCCGGTCTCCTTTGCTTGGAAACACCATCAGACCCAAGAAGAAAATGATGAACACGAAAACCCTGCGGTGAATGTGACCCAGGGAAGTAATAGAGAACTTGTCGTGGAAGATACGATAGGATTTTATATCACCGTATCGTTCATAGAGATAATCAATAGGTATGTAGAACTCTGTCAGGCACTCTAAACCATCGTTCTTCTTTAAACCCATCATTTTCAGGAACTCCCTAGCGGCACGTTTCTCCGGTACCAACAAACCTGGAATGTCCCAAGGTAATCCCGCAAAGCCCCCTATCTCCTCCAAGAGGGGAGTCATTTCTTTGTCCCAGAACATAGTGGCTGCTTCGATCAACATGTTGTTTGGTTGAATATCCAGTAAAGAGGGCAAGTTCCCGAGGACCCTCTTCACATGGTATTTGTCACTGGGTGAGAGATCTTCCTACGAATCCAGCAATATTTGTGATATTCTTTGGACCATGCCGAACATGGGACATCATGCCTCATTTTCTGCAAAATAGATAGGTTAGACCCTTACCTCTGCCAGACTCGACTATTTATACACTTATGATTAGCATGTAAGCATTTAGTTCTCCAAATAAATGCACAGAACGTGACTGCGTCTGTTGGGATTATGAAAAACACGGTGGAATTTTGGATAAGGCTGTCTTAAAGGGTTATTGTGCGGACGACACGCTAACCCGGCTAGGTTTGACCATGATGCATGCACAATATAACATAGTAAGGTTTCTATGGGGTTTTAGCCTAGTACCCTCAAGCGGACAACTTGAGGGGAAAGGCACGGAACCATCGACTGCACCGCTGATCGATTAGTTTGGGACAACTTGTTTCCTTTTGGGAAAGGGATAAGGAATTGAAGAGTCGCCACCTAACAATTTTAAGGTGCGTTAGGGCACCTATTAAGGGTCATTTATAAACACAGATTAGAGAACCAGAAATAGGGTAAGGGCTTGAAATTACTTCAAGGGGAATGTGTTAGGCACCCCTTAAAGTCCACAATTGTGGTTCCCGGCCAAACAAGATTTGCGAATTTTAAAACAGGTAGCACATAAGCAAATAAAACATATAGGAAAACAAATAAAGATTTTGGGAAGGTTCACAGTCTAAGCACTCGTATGCACTAAAGTTTAAAAGATTTAAAGTCCAAGTACATATATAAGGTTTTGAAAGATTTACAGTCCAAGCACACAAGTAAAGTTTTGAAAGAGTTATGATCTAATTAATCATATGTAAGGGATAGGGGGTCCTAGGTTGTTTATCCTATAGGATCACATCGGTACAATGCCCGGTAATAACTCCTCGGAAGAGGGGCTACATGTTGCATTAGCGCACCGGTCATCATATCCATATCTACCCTTCCCCACCCCTTAGCGGTTATTAAAGCGAGTGTTGTTTAACGATCTCTATGCGTGTTATTACCCGCACCTTCTTAATGGACCTGGAGGAATTTAGGACCTCTACCTATAGGCAGTTCTAGATAGACCCCTAAGGTTGAAAGAAGAAAATACTAGGCGACATGCTAGAACAGATAAGATTTGAACAGATAAAACAGGAAAAAGCAGTTAAGAGGCTGAGATTTACCTCCACAGATAATGCACATAAGTAGCACATCTCAAACACAAACAAGGGCAGTATTATTAAGCAGGATCCTAAAACATGATGTCTAAGTGAAAATCAGAACACAGAAGATATCCAACTTCAATTTTATAAACACAGAATCATGACCTAATCAATTTGCCTATTGAGTTTAAAAAAACCCCTATTAACCATTAAGCAGTAAACACAAAGCAACAGTCTTACAGTTTTTATAACAGATTAATTACCTAAAGCTTGCCTAGGCGTGGGATTGTGCATAATAATTACCAGAATTGTTAAAAACAGTTCATAAGTTGTTTTACCTAAAAGCATGTTGTTCTAGGTGATGCAAAATACAAGGATTATCACCAGTTTATTTAAAACAGGATGATCAAATATGAGACCATCTTATGTCTTTTTTCATGCATCAGTAGTTTAACTAAGTGTGGTTGGCGAGATCCTAAAACATGGTATCTACTATGGACATAGAGATGCAGAATGGTTGCAGAATTCTTAAAGCATGATTTTTAAATGCACAGGAAGTTACAACATAATTTCAGGATGTGCAGGAGCAACATTTTTATGTTGATGCTGTTATTTAGCCTAGAAGCAGGATTTCTAAGTGATAAATAGTTCAAATGAGATGCTGAAGCAGTAAACCTAAAACATGATATCTAATGCATAACATGCTTAGAATGTATTGGTCCTAAACATGGATTCTAATGCACATATAGGAAATGTAAACCTAAGGCATGGTTTCTACCCCTTGATATTGATAACATATATAGCTACCCTCCCCTTTTCACTAGTCATCCCCAATATCTGTTTACAAATAATTATTACAGACCAACTGAGTAAATTACATAAATAGATAAAGGAAAAGAAGAAGTTAAACTATAGGGAGCCTGAAAAACAGGCCCAGATTCCCAGAACCTCAAGTGCTCAAATGTTTCATAGCCTTTCTCATATCCAGGTGTGTCAGAGTTCCCTAAGGACATCAAGGGATCTCGGGCAGTGCTCACACCATGATTTCATAACCATAATTGAGTAAGTGCGGTGTGGAAGGGCCAACCCAGTGCACCAGAGTCAGAGGGATCTCATAGGAATCCCAAGGCAGTCATACACAGGAGGGGCAGAACCTAAGGACCTAAGAGTACAGTGAGAGCGCTTGACATAGTTTTGAAAAGGTTTTAATAGGAAATGCAGCGTTTGGGAAAGAATTAGTTGAAACAGTTTTATAAAATAGTGGAGTTGTTTAGTAAAAAAACAGTTTGTTGACAAGAGTAGGACAATTAACAAACAGTAGACTAATCACAACACAAACAGATTCAGCACATTCAGATCACAGTCCTTCATACAAGGGTGATGGGAATTGGGGACACATAGGGCACATAGTATACATGATCATAGAAGTTCTTGTAGGGGGTTTATGGGGATTAGGGGATAGCTAACGGTATCAACACAGCATGAATTTCATAATCAACAAAGGATCAGACAACTTAGGAAACATATTGCTTTGCAAAGAAAGGTTCATGCCAGAAAATAGGTAAACATGAGATAGAGCAGATCATATTGTGACATACTACAAGGGGGTAACATATTCATAAGCATACTGATCCTAAAGGGGAGTGGGGAATAACATAATATGCTAGATGAACAATGATGTAGACATGTCAATTACATGTTGAACAACAAAACCATAGATAGAAACATATCAGAAACATGATAAACTGAAGCAGTAATAGAAATATGTTTGTTTTGGGGCTTGAATTGAAATAAGAACATACTAGTAAGGGGATAGTAAACACAAAGTGAAGGATAGGAGAGCATAATAATTAGCATTGGCTTGCAGCCGGCTAATTCAGAACAGTAGTAAGTAAGTAACAAAGAAAGAAAGAGAAGAAAAGCTTTGAGTATGAGAGAGAGAGCTTTTTGAACTAATGTTGTTCGTGTCCTTCGAACCAGTGTAAGAGCTGTATATATAGTTTGAAACTAGGTAGAGAATAAGGTAAGAATCAAAGTCATGCAGTGATTGAGGAATCAGAGTCAATTAGCATCAAAATAAATGTAAGCACTCCCTTCAATTAAGGAGTTAACTTTGAACGGTAATAGACATGCAACAAATAAGGAGAGACACCACATGACTGGAATATAACACAATAAGGAAATAATCTCAGCACAGTTCTAGTTCAGAACATGTAATTGAGGCTATGTACAGAAAGGTCTAATTAAGGAAACAATCAGTAAGAACCAACTAATAATAGTCAATCACATAATAAGGTAAGAACATAGTTTACATGTTGGAAATCAGTAAAGACATCATCACAGGAAATCAGTAAAAGGTGTTAATCACGGGAAAATTAGGAATTCAAATGGGAACAGTGTTGATTAATGGGAGAATTAACACAAAATTTTATGAACAAATGGCATAAACACATAGTAGGCAAAAAAAAACAAAAAAAAAAATCAGAAACCCTAATGGACACAGTGGTACAAATCATGTAAAATCAGGGATTCAAACTGGGATATAGTGATGATAAACATAAACCTCTGAGAGTTAGCGAGATAAGCACATAATAGGCTGAATCAGAAACCCTAGTAAGTTGAACAGGGTGAAAATCACAAGAATATTCAGATTAATCGAAGCAGATTCATGAGAATCAAACATGCAAATAAGTTTATGAGAACGAACAATTAAGATAAACTCAGAATCCAAACAAAGGGTCAGAAAGTTTGGGGTTTTAGCATAATTAGTTAGGGTTAAGGAAAAATTTAACAAAATCAGTCGAAGCACATAAGAAATCAGAGGATTAAACACTCAAAAATCATAAAGCATTTTGAAGAAAAAGATTTTCAGAAACCCTAGTTTAGGAAGATGAAAAGCCACTTCGAAAAATCAGAAAAATCTTCATAAAACAAGTAAAAATAAGTTCAATAGATGAGATTAGGGTTTTTAGAAAGAAAAAGCATAGAGATGAAGACAGGCTTAGAAACCCATAGGTTTAAAGCGAAATAGGCAGATCTTACTCAAAATTGAGCCATGGCGGCTTGAAACAGGCAAGGACGGGCCAAAGGTGTAAGCGGACTGACCCTAGTCCCTCGAGGACCTTAGAGATGGAGGCACCAGCATAGGAGAGGCCATTTGAGGCCTGGAGGTGGTGAGAGACCACCATGATCGACGACAGATGAGTGACGGCGAGAGAGAGTTAGGGTTAGGTTAGAGAGGATTTGAGAGAGAAGGAAGATGTATAACGGCTGAGTGAAGGAGAGAAATGAAAGGGGAAGGGAGTTAGTTGTTAGGTTAAATTAGGAAGGAAATATCCTGGACCGTTGATCAAAAATGATCAACGGCCAGGGTTTGGGCGGATTTGGATCGGGTAGTATTAGGATTTGGGACTGAGGTATTGGGTTGATTTAATTGGCTTTGGGTCTGGTTTAACTTAGGCTACAATTAAAATGAAATTAGGCTGTTTGTCAAATACCCAATTCAAATTAATTAAAATAATTTACAAAATAGCTAATAATTATAAAAAATAAATTTCATGCACAGAAAATAGTTTTAAATGATTACTTAGTATTTTAAAAGTACAAATGACTAATTTCTAGTAGAAAATAGTGTAAAATTATATGCTTGGGATATAATTGCAAAGTTATTGCAATTATAGCCAGAGATGCTAATTTGGCTAATTAAAAGAATAATTGGGTCTAATTAGGACCATGAACAATAAATTAAATCAAGAGATGCTTTTGAAATCATTTCTGATGTAATTTTATAATTATTTATTGGAAATAAATATTGGACAAATTAATAAAAATGTAGGAAAATAATGGGAAAATACCAATTGCTATTAATGCATGACTTTGAAGGGAAATATGCAATTTTAAAAAATATTTTTTGGGAAAAATTGAGTATCAACACATGAGACTAAGCCCTGCCTCAGTTCTTGCATGAGGCTAAGCCCTGCCTCCCATCTGCATAAGGATAAGCATTGCCTTCTCTCTACATAAGACTAAGCCCTGTCTCAATCCAGCATGAGGCTAAGCCCTGCCTCCCAATATGCATAAGGCTAAGCCTTTCCTTCCCCTTACATGAGACTAAATCCCTGTCCCAAATCCTGCATGAGGCTAGGCCCTGCCTCCCATTTGCATAAGTCTAAGCATTGCCTTCCCCTTGCATGAGACTAAGTCCTGTCTCAATTCATGCATGAGGCAAAGCCATGCCTCCCATCTGCATAAGGCTAAGTATTGCCTTCTCTCTGCATGAGACTAAGCCTTGTCTTAATTCCTGCATGAGGCTAAGCCTTGCCTCCCATCTGCCTAAGGCTAAGCATTGCCTTCTCTCTGCATGAGACTAAGACTTATCTCAATTACTGCATGAGCCTAAGCCCTGCCTCCCTTATGCATAAGGTTAAGCATTGCCTTCTCTTTGCATGAGACTAAGACATGTCTCAATTTTGCACGAGGCTAAGCGTTGCCTCCCAATCTGCATAAGGCTAAGCATTGCCTTCCCCTTGCATGAGACTAAAGCCCTGTCTCAATTCCTTCATCAGGCTAAGCCCTGCCTCCCATCTGCATAAGGCTAAGCATTGACTTCCCCTTGCATGAGACTAAGCCTTGTCTCAGTTCCTGCATGAGGCTAAGCCCTGCCTCCCATATGTATAAGGCCAAGCATTGCCTTCTCTTTGCATTAGCTTAAGCCATGTCTCAATTCCTGCATGAGGATAAGCCCTGCCTACCATACGCATAAGGTTAAGTGTTGCCTTTTCTTTGCATGAGACTAAGCTTTGTCTCAATCCTGCATGAGGCTAAGACATCCCTCCCAATCTGCATAAGGCTAAGCATTGCCTTCTCTCTGCATGAGACTAAGCCCTGTCTCAATTCCTGTGGCTAAGCCCTGTCTCCCATCTGCATAAGGCTAAGCATTGCCTTCTCTCTGCATGAGGCTAAGCCATATCTCAATTACTGCATGAGGCTAAGCCCTGCCTCCCATCTGCATAAGGTTAAGAATTGCCTTCTCTCTACATGAGACTAAGCCCTATCTCAATCCTTGCATGAGGCTAAGCCCTGCCATACATTCTGCATGAGGGTAAGTATTTCCTTCTGTTTGCATAAGACTAAGCTTTGTCTTGTTATCACCTTTAGCATCATACCTCTGCACCTCATAGGCTGAAATATATCCAACTTGTCCGAAGGCGTCATAGTCTGAAAGCATCATCCTCATCGCCAGAAGACATCATGCCATGGCCTGAGGATCTCTTAAACTTGCACATCATTATTCAAAGGCATCAAGGTCCAGAGGCACCATCTCCATGGCCCGAGAACAACATTTCATGGCGAATATTTTACCATACAATTCATGGCCTGGGCATCAGGGTCTCAGGACTTCATCCTTACTGTCCAAAGATAATCTTCATAGTCCAAAGGGAATTTGCATCATGTCTAAGTTTACGCAATAACTTATGCATATGTGCTTGCAATGTATTTTTGTTAATTTGCAGGTGGTCCAGAGAGTAACCGTTATCCCAACAGGAGCAATCCCACTCCAGTTCCCATCCACATCCTTCAAAGTATCCCAAACATAACCATTCACCATCCATTACCCAGTCTTATTTATCCATAACCGTTTCAAACTCCAATGAGCCCTACTTGGAACATTTTTTTTGTTCTTGCAACAACTCCATTGGTTTAATCCCTCATTGGATCCAGAACTACACATGGCCTGATTCCTGTAAAACTAGGGATATGTAGGCAACACATATGCCGGAGTGCGGCCTATATTCTTTCAAATCACCCTATTCGGTCAAAATTGGTCATCATTTCTTTACCCCGACAATTGTTTCATCCTTCCTGGGTAAAGAGGTGTAGCTGTTGATATCCAATTTTTCCTCATATTTCTCAAAAATACATATATACTTTCAAAATAGTGCATGAGCATCATCAAGTATTTTTTCATAATTTTCCATAATTTTTAAAAATCTTTTAATCAACCTATTCCTACATTTTATTATATAAGTAATTATTAATTGCATCTCAAATAAATTTTATGATGATTTATCATTTAATTTTCATCATCTATATCCGTATTAAGCTTTAAATACTTTTTATATATTTATTATAATTATATTTTTGCATCCTTAGGCTAAAATTGCATATTTTGCAATAATACCCCATATATATGCATAATTACATTATTTTTACTATTTCTTATCTTGATGAACCAACGAATGTGATATGTAATGAGATAATGCAGCACAAGGACAATGACTCGGAAGAAATAGAAAAAGAAGATGTGATACCCGAGGATATTGTCAGAGAAGTTGAGAATTTCGAGAACAAGCCTAAGTCCAACTTGGACGAGACTGAGGTGGTCAACTTGGGAGATTCTGAAACCGTCAAAGAAACTCGTATAAGTATTCACTTTTCACCATCAGAGAAGGAAGAGTACACTCGTTTCCTAAAAGAGTATGAGGACATTTTCTCACGGCCGTATGAAGATATGACCGGGTTGAGCACATCCATAGTGGCTCACAAGTTACCCTCCAATCCAATGTGTCAACCAGTAAAGCAGAAACTCAGGAAGTTCAAACCAGACATGAGTTTGAAAATCAAGGAAGAAGTCACCAAGCAAATCAAAGCTAAGGTCCTCAGGTTAGTTGAATATCCAACTTGGTTGGCCAATATTGTGCCGGTTCCGAAGAAATATGGAGAAGTCAGGGTATGTGTCGATTATCGGGATTTAAACAGAGCAAGTCCCAAAGATGACTTTCCACTACCAAATATACACATAGTGATCGACAATTGCTCCAAGCATGAACTCCAATCCTTTGTAGATTGTTTCGCGGGTTATCATTAGATTTGGATGGATGAAGAAGATGCCGAGAAAAAATTGAACTACACTCGACCTGATTCCCGTTTAAGAGGGGATACGTAGGCAGCCCTATGGGTTCGGTCACAATTCAATTAAATATCCATTTTCCCCACAATCAGAAACTGGGGCAGAATTTTGAGGAGGACCCCCAAAATTCCGAAGCAAGTTCAGCCAACAGAAGCATTCAGAATAGCCATAAGGTCACTTAGTTAACTAGGTCTGAATTTTGAGGAGGACTCTCAAAATTCTATGGCAAATGAAGTCGCAATGTCTCTAATAATGCCACAGTTACTGGTTTACCTAACTAATTTCTAAATTGCATATTACTATGTCTTTGAAAACTATATACGCATGCTTTTGAAAAGAAACTTTACTTTCTCGCCAAATGCTACCCATGGTAACTTGAACAGGACCCTCGGGAAGAGTGGAGAAGATCAAGCAGACAACGACACGAACTAACCTCCCCCGCAAAACTCACAAATTTTTCTATGAATGCACGAATAATGAGCATCGGCGCAACAACACAATTGCTATACAGAAAACACATTATCAGCTAAGAATGCTTCACTCTTACTATTGCATTTGCATGAGACTAAGCTCTGTCTCAATTCTTGCATGAGGCTAAGCCTTGCCTCCCAATTTTGCATAAGGCTAAGCATTGCCTTTCCCTTGCATGAGACTAAGCCCTGTCTCAATTCTTGCATGAGGCTAAGCCCTGCCACCCATTTGCATAATGCAAAGCATTGCCTTCCCCTTGCATGAGACTAAGCCCTGTCTCAATTCCTGCATGTTGTTAATCCCTGCCTCCCATCTACATAAGGCTAAGCATAGCCTTCTCTCTGCATGAGACTAAGACATGTCTCAATTCTTGCGTGAGGCTAAGCCCTACCTCCCATCTGCATAAGGCTAAGCATTGCCTTCTCTCTGCATGAGACTAAGCCCTGTCTCAATTCTGCATGAGGCTAAGCCCTGCCTCCCGATCTGCATAAGGCTAAGCATTTCCTTCCCCTTGCATGAGACTAAAGCCCTGTCTCAATTCCTGCATGAGGCTAGGCCCTGCCTCCCATTTGCATAAGGATAAGCATTGCCTTTCCCTTGCATGAGACTAAGCCATGCCTCAATTCTTGCATGATGCTAAGCCATGCCTCCCATCTACATAAGGCTAAGCATTGCCTTCTCTCTGCAAGAGACTAAGCCCTGTCTCAATTCCTGCCTGAGGCTAAACCATGCCTCACATATGTATAAGACTAAGCATTGTCTTCTCTCAACATGAGAATAAGCCCTGCCTCAATCCCTGCATGAGGCTAAGCCCTGCCTCTCATCTGTATAAGGCTAAGCATTGCCCTCTCTTTGCATGAGACTAAGCCCTGTCTCAATCCTGAATGAGGCTAAGCCCTGCCTCCCAATCTGCATAAGGCTAAGCATTGCCTTCCCCTTGCATGAGACTAAAGCCCGTCTCAATTCCTGTATGAGGATAAGCCCCGCCTCCCATCTGCATAAGGCTAGGCATTATCTTCCCCTTGCAAGATACTAAGCCCTGTTTCAATTCCTGCATGAGGCTAAGCGCTGCCTCTCATATGTATTAAGGCTAAGCATTGCCTTCTCTCTGCATGAGACTAAGCCCTGTCTCAATTTCTGCATGAGGCTATGCCCTCCCTCCCATCTGCATAAGGCTAAGCATTGCCTTCTCTCTGCATGAGACTAAGCCATGTCTCAATCCTTGCATGAAGCTAAGCCCTGCCTCACATTCTCCATAAGTCTAAGAATTGTCTTCCATTATCATAAGACTAAGCTCTGTTTTGTTATCACCTTTAGTATCATACCTCTACACCTCATAGGCTGAAATATAGCCAACTTCTCCGAAGATGTCATAGTCTGAAGGCATCATCCTCATCGCTGGAAAACAATTTGACATGGCTTGAGGATCTCTCAAACTTGTACATCATTATTCAAAGGCATCATGGTCATTTTCATGGCCTGAGAACATCATTTCATGGCCTACAAATATCTTACCATACAATTCATGGCCCGGGCATCATGGTCTAAGGACGTCATCCTCACCGTCCAAAGACTGTCTTCATAGTCCAAAGGGAATTTTCACCATGTCTAAGTTTACGTAATAATTTATGCATATGTGCTTGTAGTGTATTTTTGTAGATTTGCAGGTGGTCCAGAGAGTAACCGTTATCCCAACAGGAGCAATCCCGCTCCAGTTCCCATCCACGTCCTTCAAAGTATCCCAAACATAACCATTCACCATCCGTTACCCAGTCTCATTTACCCATAACCATTTCAAACTCCAATTATCCCTACTTGGANGCTACAAACGGCCTGATTCCTGTAAAACGAGGGCTATGTAGGTAGCTCAAAAGCCGGAGTGCGGCCTATATTCTTTCAAATCACCCTATTCGATCAAAAATGGTCATCATTTCTTTACCCGACAACTTTTTCATCCTTCCCGGGTAAAGAGGGGTGGCTATTGATACCCAATTTTTTATCATATTTCTCGAAAATACATATATACCATCAAAATAGTGCATGAGCATCGTCAAGTATTTTTTCAAAATTTTCTATAATTTTTAAAAATCTTGTAATCAATTTATTCCTTCGTTTTATTATATAAGTCATCATTAATTGCATCTCAAATAAATTTTATGATAATTTATCATTTGATTTTCATCATCTATATCTATATTAAGGTTTAAATACTTTTTTATTTATTGTAATTGTATTTTCGCATCCTTAGGCTAAAATTGCATATTTTACAATAATAGCTCATATATATGCATAATTACATTATTTATACAAGAAAATGACTTTTTATATTTTATAATATTAAGTAATTTTTTTAAATCATTTTCATGCACAAGTCATATTTTTGCTATTTATTAATTATTTTTTATGAATTATTTATTTATTAAATTATGTATTTAAAATATAGCCCCTAAAATCCAATTTCGGACCTATACACTACCCAGTTACCCCAGTCCAATACACCACCGATTTCTCTAACGAAAATGGAACATTCATTGGCGAAATTAGCTCGCGATAACGCTTAGCCACCCGCTCTCAATACCCCAATACCCAATACCCATTACCCCAGACCTATTACCCCTCCAAAACACCCGACCTAACCTTTTTAAATCACAGCAGTTGATCTCTGAAGATCAACGGCTCGTACCACTCCACCCTTTTTTAACTATAACCTACCCGTCTAACCCTAACCCATTTCACCCACTCCGCTGCCCGCAAACTCTCTCTCTGTTCTTCTCCTCTCAAAACCCATCTCTCTGATTCTAAACCCAGGAATGGAATCAATCTATGATCCGTTACTTTATTTGGTCCTATCTCCTTATTGGATACCCGATTTTGGTATTTCCTAATGGCTTGCCTAAAATGAAAAGCAGATATTGAAAGATTCGAACCAAATCTGGTTCAAAATCCTTAACATGTTGTGCATTCCGTCCGTGTTCATCCCGTATTCTTTGTGAGTACGGTTGTTTTACGTATCTCTGGTGGATTCTTACTTATTCCTAAAGGTTAGGGTTTCAAATTCTCTTTTATTTGAACCTAAACTGGTTCAAACTTTGATTTTTAGCATTATCTCGTCTATGTTCACTTCATTATGCATGAATCTGCCTATTCTTGTTAGTTTCTATTATTTGCCCTAAATTAGGGTTTCAGACCTTGTTCGATTCTTATTTTTCTTTTTGAACAACCTCCTGTCTATGTTCATTTTACTAAAATATTTGATTCTTTACCTTTATTTTTTATCGATTTTATGGTTTACCTAAGATTATGGTTTCAGACCTTTTATTTTGGGACCAGATATGGTTCGATTATATGTTCTTTGAGTATATTCATGTCTATGTTCATTCTATGAAGCATGTGACTCTTTGTCTTTTTATTTCTGCTGATTTATGTGTTTTACCTAGAAATTAGGGTTTAAATCTTTCCTTCCTTACCATTTTTAAATATTTTTCTTTTTCGTATATGACTAAAACTTCCCTTACTTCTGCTCAATATACCATGTTTCCTTTATTTTCTTACCTTATTTGCCTTGAAATTGACTGTTAATTGATATTTTCCTTACTTTAAATGTTACTCTCCTGATTACACGTGATTGAACTTTGACTTCAATTCATTTTATGATTAATTTCTTTCCTTACCTATATGTGTATGATTACTTCCCTTATTTGTCTCTCTAATTGAACACTATTTAAACCCTTTCCTCTCTCCCCTTTAGGACAGACTCGAACTTTAATACTCTAATTGAAACATAGATTATTTACTCTAATTCTCTTTGCTCATTGTTTCTGGTCTTGGTCGGCTGAAAGGCAAGGCCATTTGATTCTGGACTTACTGTTGTGGTTACTTGCTTTCCTGCTTAACTAGTAAGCCCTAATCCCTTGTCACTTTATTCTCCATATTTTTTCATAATATGTGTTGCTCTACCAGCATGTTTAAATTCCGAGTAAGATTCTGCTCTTATGCTTCTATGACTTTGTCTAATCCTATAGTTAATACTATTAATTTAAGATTAGTAATTTTGAATAATATGAATCCTCTTAAAATCTGGCTTAATGTTTAAACTTGTCCATGCACACTGTTTGTTAATCCTGCACATGTTCTGAACTTTGCATTCCTTAAGATACTATCAACAGGCAATTAGTTAACTTAACCTAACTTTGCAGATATGTATTGTTACTTAATTCATGAGCCCTGTCAATTTGTTTGCTAACATGTCATGTGATAATCAGACTATTTTGCCTAAATTGCTTCTTTGATTAAGTAATGGTTGTCCTAAATTTCAGCATGCTCACTTAGTATAATTAGGTCTCTTTGAAACTATGTACTTTACAAACCTTGCTTGTTTTGATGAATGCAATTCTGTATTCTGAACTTTGTTTCTTCTGAACTCAGCACTGTTTTAAAATCTCTCCCTACTTCATGTTGTCACTCTTTTAAAACTTCCACTCTTAGTCCCTTAGGTTCTCAACCACCCCAGTGTGAGCACTGCTCAGGTTCCATGTGAGACTCGTGTGAACTCTGGCCATCTCTTGTGAATCATCTTCTGAATATGTGGTTATGGTGTGAGCATTACCCTGGGTCTCTGAGGCTCTTGGGAACTTTGACACACTGGAAACTTGATTCTATATGTGCTATAGGTTAATCACCCATTCTTGGCTATGTTGTCTCTATGAAATGAGCCTCAAAGTTATTTGGTCCTAATGAAGGCTCCATATAGTTTATCTTATTAATATTATGTAATTTATCCATTACTTTGGTTTGTAATAAGTTTGTAATGAACAGATTCTAGGGTGTATAGTAAAATTGGGAAGGGACTTTATTTTCTTTGGGCAATCTGGGTAGAAATCCTGCCAGTAGGGTTTCACTTGTTCTATTAATCTTGTTTTACATCATCTTTGTTAAAATCATGTCAGTGTTGTACCATGATTGCATTTTGGAAATCCTGCCTATAGGATTAAAATTGCATTAGAAATCTTGCCTATAAGTTGCATTAACTTGTCCAACAAACATATGTTAGAAATCATGCCTATAAGACCTCAATGTTTAATTTAATTGTTTTTATGGTAATATGTACAATTTCTGCCTGTATTACTGCTCAATAGATACCATGCCTATAGGGTTAAATTAAATCAATAATAGACACCATGCCTATAGGACTGAAACCAGTTTCAAACCTAGAAATCATGCCTATAGGACTTAAGTCAGTACAGTAATTAGAAAGCATGCCTATAGGGTCAAAAGGAAATATAAAGCTATGAAACATGTCTATAAAGCTAAAATCAGTTCTACGCCTAGAAGTCATGTCCATAGTATAATAACTAGCACACTCATAGATATCATGCCTATAGGATTCTACTAATTGGTTCTGAATACAATCGTCACTGTGAATCACTTAGAAAACATGCCTATAGGTCTTTATAACAATTCTGGATTCGAAATTGTGATTCCTTATAGCTTGAAAGGCCCGGATATACTGAATAAAATCAGTAGGCAAACAATAGGTCTTGACATTCACCTTAATGAAACTGCTTCTATAAATCATTGCTTTCTTATTTCTCATATAGATATCCTTCCTATAAGACTTTAAATTAAGCATCTCAATCAATTGCGTTCCTTTGTTGTTTATGTGTGAAGGTCAATATGATCCCATATTTGCTTGCTATCTGAAAGTCCTAACTTTTTTTGCTTGTCGCCTAGACTTTTACATTTTTGAGTAACATAAGCTGGGTCTAGAAATATCCCAAATAGAGGTCTTAATACCTCCAAGGCCATAGGTAGGGACGGGTAGTGCACACATAGTAAACGAACTAGAATCGACTAGAACGCTTAAGTAAAAACATAAAGATAGTACTCTGTTGTTGATCATCTGAACAAAAGCCCCGCCCAGAAATCCATCCTGTCACTACTGCAAAATTTTGAGGCGCATAGGAATGTCCTGGTGAAGGTGTTGAACGAAGCATATGTACCCAACAATATTACCAGCGGAAAAATGGCCAACATGGTGGGGCAAGTGTTGGAGAGACATAAGATCACTTTCCATGAAGATGAGTTGCCACCTGAAGGATTGAGAACAGGGCCCTCCACATCACAGCGCAATGTGAAGATAAGTTTATCGCTTGAGTTCTGATAGATGGAGGGTCCAGCCTCAACATCTGTTCGCTGACAATTTTGAAGAGGTTGGGCAAGGTCTACATGAAATACGAGCAGGATCTATGAATGTGAAGGCGTTCGATGGGTCACAAAGAGCCACAATTGGAGAAACTAATCTATGTTTGCAGATGGGTCCAACTTGGTTCGATGTTGAATTTCATGTGCTAGACATATCCACCTCCCACAATTTGCGGTTGGGATGACCTTGGATACATGCCGATGGGACTGTTACATCCACTTTGCACCAGGCTGTGAAATTTAAATGGAACCATCAAGAAGTGATCATCCATGGAGATGGAAGCAATCCCATATACACCAATCAGACTGTTCCGGTGGTGGAGAACATAAGGAAGTTGGGTGGAGAAACTTACCATCGCATCGAGCGTGTTAACGCAATCGAAAAGGATAAGTGGTGGAGTACAAAAATAGAAAGCATATTGGCATGGAGAGGATATGAACCTGGTAAAGGGCTTGGCAAGAATCTCCAAGGAATCACCAAACCAATACAGCTGAAACGTCATGGTACAACCTTTGGGCTCGGATATCAGTACACCTAGCACGAGTATCGAAATCGGTCGCCACCGTGGAGTGGTCCCTATTACCCTCTTGATCAGCTAGTCCGGCATCTGAGTCAGACCTTTCAGCAGGCCGATACAATATGGGGATCCGAGGAGGAAAAATCTTTGGCTGCACTGAGGAATTTCTTTTTAGAAGATGACTATATGGATTACTGTGTGATAGTTGAGGAGGAGGAGGAGGAGGAGAAAGAAGGCCTTACTATTCAGGCAATGGAGAAGGGAGAATTTCTCAAGAACTGGACCGCTACACCATCAAAGGCCCGACGAGTCCCAGGGTGGCAAGGCTGCTAGCATCATTTATTTTTGAAAAACAATTTCTTCTTGAGCATTTTGTTTTAAATAATATTTTCAATGTTCCATTTCGAAAAACCTTATTTGAGTTATTGAAATCACTTTGTTTGACATTTTTATATTTACCAACGGCTTGATGTATTATTATTATTATTGTGTTCTTTCATATCTTTCTATCTACGGCATTACTATTTCTTATCTTGATGAACCAACGACTGTGATATGTAATGAGACAATGCAACACAAGGACAATGACTCGGAAGAAATAGAAAAAGAATATGTGATACCCGAGGATATTGTCAGAGAAGTTGAGAATTTCAAGAACAAGCCTAAGTCCAACTTGGACGAGACTGAGGTGGTCAACTTGGGAGATTCTGAAACCGTCAAAGAAACTCATATAAGTATTCACTTGTCACCATCAGAGAAAGAAGAGTACACTCGTTTCCTAAAAGAGTATGAGGACATTTTCTCATGGCCGTATGACGATATGACCGGGTTGAGCACATCCATACTGGCTCACAAGTTACCCACCAATCCAATGTGTCCACCAGTAAAGCAGAAACTCAGGAAGTTCAAACCAGACATGAGTTTGAAAATCAAGGAAGAAGTCACCAAGCAAATCAAAGCTAAGGTCCTCAACTTAGTTGAATATCCAACTTGGTTGGCCAATATTGTGCCGGTTCCGAAGAAATATGGAGAAGTCAGGGTATGTGTCAATTATCGGGATTTAAACAGAGCAAGTCCCAAAGACGATTTTCCACTACCAAATATACACATACTGATCGACCATTGCGCCAAGCATGAACTCCAATCCTTTGTAGATTGTTTCGCGGGTTATCCATTTTCCCCACAATCAGAAACTGGGGCAGAATTTTGAGGAGGACCCTCAAAATTCCGAAGCAAGTTCAACCAACAGCAGCATACAGAATAGCCAGAAGGTCACTTAGTTAACTTGGTCCGAATTTTGAGGAGGACTCTGAAAATTCTATGGCAAAGGAAGTCTTAATGTCTCTAATAATTCCACAGTTACTGGTTTACCTAACTAATTTCTAAATTGCATATTACTATGTCTTTGAAAACTATATACGCATGCTTTTGAAAAGAAACTTTACTTTCTAGCCAAATGCTACCCATGGTAACTTGAACAGGACCCTCGGGAAGAGTGGATCAGATCAAGCAGACAACGACACGAACCAACCTCCCCTGCAAAATTCACAAATTTTTCTATGGATGCATGAATAATAAGCATCGGCGCAACAACACAATTGCTATACAGAAAACACATTATCAGCTAAGAATGCTTCACT